>JAQMCM010000050.1:153178-241553 GCA_028022735.1 Gypaetus barbatus | reverse complement strand
GCCCCCTCCCAAGAAGCCCTGCCCCCTCCCAAGAAGCCCCCACCCCCTTCCCAAGAAGCCCCACCCCCTTCCCAAGAAGCCCCGCCTCCTCTAGTCAGGTTTGGGACTGGGCAAAACTGCCCCTTGGGAGGGGGGGTTAATTGCCCCCCCCTGGGAGGGGGGGGGTAATCTGCCCCGGGGGGGGTGTTAATTGCCCCTGGGGGGGGTAATTACCCCTGGGGGGGGCTAATTACCCCTGGGGAGAGCTAATTACCCTTGGGGGAGGGCCTAATTACCCCGGGAGGGGGCTATAACTGCTTCTGAGGGGATATAATTATCCTGAGGGGGAGCTAATTACCACAGGAGAGGGCTATAACTGCTTCTGAGGGGGGGTATAACTGCCCCTGGGGGGGGGGGTAATTACAACTGGGGTGGTTAATTACCCCTGGGGAGGGCTAATTACCCTGAGGCGGGGCCTAATTACCCTGGGAGGGAGCTATAACTGCCTCTGATGGGGGGTATAACTGCCCCTGGGGGGGGGTAATTACCCCTGGGGGGGTAATTATTCCCAGAGGGGGGCTATAATTACCCCGGGGGGGCTAATTACCACAGGAGGGGGCTATAACTCTCTCTGAGGGGGGGTATAACTGCCCCTGGGGGGGGCTAATTGCCCCTGGGGGAGGCTAATTACCCCAGGAAGGGGCTATAACTGCCCCTGGGGGAGGCTAATTACCCCAGGAAGGGGCTATAACTGCCCCTGGGGGGGGTTAATTACCACTGGGAGGTTAATTACTCCCAGAGGGGGGCTATAACTGCTTCTGAGGGGATATAATTACCTCGGGGGGGGGGTCTTAATTGCCCCCTGGGGGGGGTTAATTAATTACCCCTGAAGCCCCCTCTCCCGCCGTCCCCTCACTGCGCACGCGCTCTCTCCTCAGAGCCGGCGGGGGGGGGGGGAGGCGTGGCCGGGGGGGAGGCGAGGCCGGGCGGGCAACTCCCCGCACTCTGATTGGCCCAGCCGGCTGGAGGAGGGGGGCGGGGCGGGAAGCGCGCGGGGCGCGCCGGGAGAGCGGCGGCGCCGGCGGAGCGGCGGCCTCGTGCGCGAGTGACGTGACGTCGCCACCACCGGCGGGCGAGACCACTTCCGGGTAACGGGGGGGGGGGCAGCTGGAAGGGCCCATCTATGGGAGGGGGCCGGGGGGCTTTTGGGGGGGCTAGGGGGGTCCATTCCTGCCGGGGGGGGGGGGGGGTTTATTACCCTTTTTTGGGGGGGGTATTATCCTTTTTAGGGGGTTTATTATCCTTTAGGGGGGTTTATTATTCTCGGGGGGGGGGGAATTAGTTGGGTTTTAAGGGGGGGGGTGCACCCAGGAACGCCCCAATTCCAGACAGGGGGTCCCCAGCCCCCCCCTCAAGATAACGGACACCCTCCACCCTTAGGAGGAGGGGGGGGTCCCCAAGAGCCCCCCCACCCTTAAGGGGGGACCCCCCCCTCCTCCTCCCCCCATTGCTCTCCCCATTCTCCTCCCCATGTAACCCCCCTCCCCATTAACACCCCTGCCATTAACCCCCCATTAACTCCCCATTAACCCCCTTTTCCCCTCCATTACCCCCCATTAACCCCCCCTCCCATTAACTCCCCATTAATCCCCTCCTCCTCCCATTAACCCCCCATTAATCCTCCCTCTCCTTTCTCCCCATTACCCCCTCCCCATTAACCCCCCCTTCCCCCTTCTACCCCAATTAACCCACCATTAACTCCCATTAACCCCTTCCCCATTAACTCCCCATTAATCCCCTCTTCCTCCCATTAACCCCCTCCTCCTCTCATTAACTCCCCTCCCCATTAACTCCCCATTAACCCCCCTCCTCCTCCCCTTAATCCCCCTTCCCTTTTCTCCCCCCATTATCCCCCCTCCCCATTAACTCCCCATTAACCTCTCTCCTCCTCCCATTAACCCCCCCATTAACTCCCCATTAACCCCCCCTTCTCCTCCTCCCCATTACCCCCCCTCCCCGTTATCCCCCCTCCCCATTAACCTCCATTATTCCTCCTCCCCATTATCCCCCCTCCCCATTAACTCCCCATTAACCCCCCTCCTCCTCCCATTAACCCCCCTCCCCATTAACCCCCCCTTCCCCTTTCTCCCCCATTAACTCCCCATTAACCCCCCTCCTCCTCCCATTAATCCCCCTCCCCATTAACCCCCCATTAACCCCCCCTTCCCCTTTCTCCCCCATTAACCCCCCATTAATCCCCTCTCCTCCTCCTCCCCATTATCCCCCCTCCCCATTAACCCCCCCTTCCCCTTTCTCCCCCATTAACTCCCCATTAACCTTCCTCCTCCTCCCATTAACCCCCCTCCCCATTAACCCCCCCTTCCCCTTTCTCCCCCATTAACTCCCCATTAATCCCCTCTCCTCCTTCTCCTCCCCATTACCCCCCTCCCCGTTATCCCCCCTCCCCATTAACTCCCCATTAACCCCCCTCCTCCTCCCATTAACCCCCCTCCCCATTAACCCCCCATTAACCCCCCCTTCCCCTTTCTCCCCCATTAACTCCCCATTAACCCCCCATTAATCCCCTCTCCTCCTCCTCCCCGTTACCCCCTCCCCATTAACTCCCCGTTATCCTCCCTCCCCATTAACTCCCCATTAACCCCCCCTCCTCCTCCTCCCCGTTACCCCCCCATAACCCTTCCCCTCCTCCTCCTCTTCCTCCCCCCCCAGCCACCATGCCCTCCCCTCGCTGCCGCCGCTGCCCCCTCCCCGCCGCCCTCCGCCGCCCCCGCACCGCCGAACCCCTTTGCCGCCGCTGCTTCCTCCTCGCCTTCGAAGACGAAGCTCACCGCGCCTTAACGGGACGAAACCGGGATGGGACGACGCCCGGAACCGTCGGTGACCCCCCCTTCCCCAAATCCGGCGAGACTTTAGCCGTGGCGGCATCCGGCGGGAAGGACTCGACCGTTTTGGCGCATCTCTTGAGGCGCCTGGAACGCCGGCACGCTTACGGTTACCGCTTGGCGTTGGTTTCGGTAGACGAAGGTATCGCCGGTTACCGGGAGGCGGCGCTGGGGGCGGTTCGGCGCGGGCGGGGCGATTTGCCGTTACTGGTGATCTCGCACCGGCAACTTTTCGGTTGGAGCGTGGACGAGGTGGCGGCCCGGCTGGGCGGCGGCAGCCGCTGCACTTTCTGCGGGGTTTTTCGGCGGCAGGCGCTGGAGAAGGGCGCTAGGTTGCTGGGGGTCGACTGGATCGTTACGGGTGAGGGGTGGGGGGGCGCTGGGACGGGACTGGGAGGCACTGGGAGGTGGTGGGAGGGCACTTGGGGGGGACTGGGAGGCACTTGGGGGGCACTGGGAGGCGCTGGGAGGCACTTGGGGGGGACTGGGAGGGGCTGGGAGGCACTTGGGGGGGACTGGGAGGCACTGGGAGGTGGCGGGAGGGGTGCTGGGAGGCACTTGGGGGGGACTGGGAGGTGCTGGGGGGGACTGGGAGGCACTGAGAGGCACTTGGGGGGCACTGGGAGGTGGTGGGAGGGCACTGGGAGGCACTTGGGGGGGACTGGGAGGCACTGGGAGGTGGTGGGAAGGGACTGGGAAGGACTGGAGGACACTGGGATATGCTGGGAGGCACTGGGAGGGACTGGAGAACACCAGAAGGGGACTGGGGGGCACTGGGAGGTGGTGGGAGGGCACTGAGGGCACTTGGGGGGGACTGGGAGGTGGTGGGAAGGGACTGGGAGGTGTTGGGAGGGGACTGGGAGGCACCTGGGGGGGAATGGGAGGCACTGGACCGTGGTGGGAAGGGACTGGAGGACACTGAGCCGTACTGGGAGACACTGGGAAGGGATTGAGAGGCACTGGGAGGGGATAGGAGGAAGTAGAAGGGGAGTGAGAGGGACTGGAGAACACCAGGAGGGGACTGGAGGGGACTGGGATATACTGGGACATACTGGAAGGCATTGGGGAGCGATGGCCAGGCCCCCCCCTGTGACCTGTGTCCCCCCAGGTCACAACGCTGATGACATCGCCGAGACGGTGCTGATGAACTTCCTGCGCGGGGACGTGGCCCGGCTCCGGCGTGCCGCCACCGAGGCCGGCGGGGGGAGCACCGAGGCCACCAAGATGGCCGCCGGGGCCACTGAAATGGCTGCCGGGGCCACCGAGGCCCCAGGGGAGGCCACAAGGGCCACCATGACCACCAAGAACCCCATGGAGACCACCAAGAACCCCATGGAGACCACCAAGAACCCCATGGAGGCCACCGAAAACCCCATGGAGGCCACCGAGAACGCCGTGGAGGCCACCGAGAACGCTGTGGAGGCCACCGAAAGCCCCACGGAGGCCACCACGAAGCCCATGGAGACCACCACGAGCTCCATGAAGGTCCCTGTGGCCTCTGTGGCCACCGCGAACCCTACGGTGGCCACCGCGAACCCTACGAAGACCACCACCAACCTTTCGGTGACCACCGCCAACCCTTCGGTGACCCCCAAGAAGCTCCCGAAGGCCACCGCCAGGCGCCCCCAAGGCCACCCCCGATCCCGCAGACCACCCCCAGGTCCCCCAAGCCCCTTTGGTTGCCCCGTGGCCAGCGGTGCCACGTTGCAAGCCGTTGAGACACGCCTACGAGAAGGAGATCGTCCTCTACGCCTACTTCGAAGGTTTGGACTACGTCAGCACCGAGTGCGTCTACGCTCCCCACGCCTACCGGGGGTACGCGCGGACCCTCCTCAAAGATTTGGAAGCCACCCGGGCTAGTACAGTGGCCGCCTTGGGGCACTCGGGGCGACGGCTAGCGGTGGCGGCTGAGGTGGCCACCAAGACGCTGGGGGCGTGCGGGCGGTGTGGGTTCGCCGCTAGCCAACCTCTTTGCAAGGCTTGCGTTCTCTTGGCTTCTCTTGAACGTGGGCTACCTCGGTTGGGGTTGGGCAAGCGGTCCTTGGAGTTGGCCAGCGGGACTGGCGGCTACTGGGATGGGGCTAGCGGTGACGGTCGTGAAGATGGCGGCCACGGGGGTGGTTGTCGTGAGCATGGTGGCCACGGGGTAGGTGGCCGCAAGGGTTGTTGTCATGAGGGTGGTGGCCACGGGGCTGGTGGTCACTGGGCTGGTGGCCACAAGGGTTGTTGTCATGAGGATGGTGGCCACGGGGCTGGTGGTCACTGGGATGGTGGCCACGGGGCTTGTTCTCATGAGGCTGGTAGCCTTGGGACTGGTGATGGCCATGGGGCTTGTTGTCATGAGGATGGTGGCCATGGGACTGGTGGTGGCCATGGGGCTTGTTGTCACGAGGATGGTGGCCATGGGACTGGTGGTGGCCATGGGGCTTGTTGTCACGAGGATGGTGGCCATGGGACTGGTGGTGGCCATGGGGCTTGTTGTCACGAGGATGGTGGCCATGGGACTGGTGGTGGCCATGGGGCTTGTTGTCATGAGGATGGTGGCCATGGGACTGGTGGTGGCCATGGGGCTTGTTGTCATGAGCATGGTGGCCATGGGGCTGGTGGTGGCCATGGGGCTTGTTGTCACGAGGATGGTGGCCATGGGACTGGTGGTGGCCATGGGGCTTGTTGTCATGAGGATGGTGGCCATGGGGCTGGTGGCCACCGGGATGATGGTCATGGAGGTAGCGGCCACGGGGCTGGTGGCCACAAGGTTTGTAGCCACAGGGATGGTGACCGTGGAGCTGGTGGCCATGGGGCTGATGACCGTGGAGCTGGTGGCCCCTGGGATGAATGTGATGGGGCTGGTGGCCACGGGGCTAGTGGCCACGGGGGGACATTGGGGCTCGGGGAGGATGTGGGTGGTGGCACGTGTTGCTGCGGGGGGCCGGGAGAGAGAAAAGACGTCCCCCAGAGTGGTAGCCGCGGGGCTAGTAGATGTTGCGGTGGTAGCCACGGGGCTAGTAGCCGGGGGGGGGTGGAGGTGGAGGTGGTGGGGAGTGGGGGGGCGGACGGTGCGCCGGCGGGTGCTGGGGCTCGGCCGGGTGCGGGGGGCCCTCAATATCTGGGATTTCTGAGGGGGGGGGGGGCTGGGGGCACTTGGGGGGCAGTTGAAGGCACTTGGGGGCAGTTTGGGGGGGTCCTGGGGGCAGTTTGGGGGAGGCTGGGGGCAGTTGGGGGCAGTTGGGGGGGTCCTGGGGGCAGTTGGGGGGAGGCTGGGGGCAGTTGAAGGCACTTGGGGGGCAGTTGGGGGGGTCTGGGGGCAGTTGAAGGCACTTGGGGGGCAGTTTGGGGGAGGCTGGGAGCACTTGGGGGCAGTTGGGGGGGTCCTGGGGGCAGTTGGGGGGGTCCTGGGGGCAGTTTGGGGGAGGCTGGGGGCAGTTGAAGGCACTTGGGGGGCAGTTTGGGGGAGTCTGGGGGCACTTGGGGGGCAGTTGGGGGGGTCCTGGGGGCAGTTGGGGGGGTCCTGGGGGCAGTTTGGGGGAGGCTGGGGGCACTTGGGGGGCAGTTGGGGGGTGTCTGGGGGCAGTTGAAGGCACTTGGGGGGCAGTTTGGGGGAGTCTGGGGGCACTTGGGGGGCAGTTGAAGGCACTTGGGGGCAGTTGGGGGGGTCCTGGGGGCAGTTGGGGGGAGTCTGGGGGCACTTGGGGGCAGTTGGGGGGGGTCCTGGGGGCAGATGGGGCAGTTGGGGGGCAATGGGAGGGCTCTGGGGGCAGTTGGGGGGTCGTTAGGGGCAATTTGTGGGGGGACCTGGGGCAGTTGGGGGGGCTGAGGCAGTTGGGGGGGTCCTGGGGGCAGTTGGGGGGGCAATTTGGGGGGGTCTGGTGGCAATTAGGGGGGTCCTGGGACAGTTGGGGGACCCATGGGGCAGTTGGGGGGCGGTAGGACCCTGGGGAGGAGTGGGCGGGGCCTTGGGGGTGTGGCCTGGGAGGGGGTGGGTTAGCGGGTGGCCCCACCCCCCCTAGAATTATGCCCGTCTGGTGGTGATTGGGGGGCGTGGCCGCTCCCCAGAGGTGGGGCTTGTTGGGGCGGGGCCACCCTGGTGTTATGCAAATGAGGGGGTGTGTGGCTATGTAAGTGAACGAGCCGGGTGTTTGATGTGAATAAAAGCTTTGATTATGCAAATGAAGTGTGTTCATGGGCGGGGCGTGTTATGCAAAGCAGCAGATCAATGCGGCGGGTCTTATAATTATGCAAATGAGGTAGTTCCATAGGGGCGTGGCTACGCAAATGAAACGCGGGCCAACAAACGGGCTGGAGTGGCGGGGGCTGCTTATGCAAATGAGATGTGCGGCGCGGGCGTGGCTATGCAAATGCCAGGAGCGTGGGCGGGGCCGGAGGGCGCGCCGCATGCAAATTAGCGGCGGGGCGGGATATGCAAATGAAGAGAACGCTGGCGGGGGAAGCCCGCAAATCAGCGGCGGGGGCGGGGCGCGTTATGCAAACGAAGCGGTCGCGCGCCGGCTCGGCGGCAAAGCGCCGTCCCGCCCCCTCCGGCCCGCCCGCCCGCCAGTCACCGGACGTCACTTCCGGCGCGCGGGGAGGAGGAGGAAGATGTCGGGGCTGCGGCTGGAGCTGGGCCCCGTCAAGGAACCGCTGGGGCTGGTGCGGGGCCTCCAGTGGGTGCGTGGGACTGGGAGCACTGGGAGGGACTGGGAGGGGTTTAGGGGGAACGGGGAGGGACTGGGAGTCGCTGGGAGGGAGTGGGGGGGTGACTGGGAGGCACTGGGGGGGGGACTGGGAGGAAGGGGGGGGAGTGGGGGGTTACTGGGGGGATACTGGGAGGGACTGGAGCGTGACTGGGAGGCACTGGGAGGGAGTGGGGGGTTACTGGGGGGCCCTGGGAGACGCTGGGAGGGAGTGGGGGGACACTGGGAGTTACTGGGGGGGACTGGGGGCTACTGGGAGTTACTGGGGGGGGACTGGGGGGGATTGGGAGGGGTTTGGGGAGACTGGAGGAGAGTGGGGGTTTACTGGGAGGGAGTGGGGGGTTACTGGGAGGAATTGGGTAGGAGTGGGGTGTTACTGGGAGGGAGGGGGGGGCACTGGAGGGTTACTGGGGGGGAGTGGGGAGGTTACTGGGAGGCACTTGGAGGGACCGGGGGGTTACTGGGAGGGGCTTGGGGGCACTGGGAGGGACTGGAGAGCACTGGGAATGCTGGGGGGGGGGTTACTGGGAGGTTTCTTGGAATAATTTTAGACTGAGTTAAAGTTCAGTATTTGAAATAAAAACCAAAAAGTATTTAAGTGAAAACCATGGGAAAAATTAATTGAAAAAATTAAATAAAATTGAAAAATGAAATGTAAAATGGAAATAAAAAAATGCAAAATGTGAATTTTAAAGCAAAATTTAAAATCAGAAATATTAAATGTAGGAAGGAAATTTCTAAAATTAAAAATCAGATGGAAAGTAAAATTGGAAATTAAAAATTGAATTAAAAACCAAATATTAAAATTTTTAGAAGCTTAAAAAAGGGGGAATTTAAATTCATTAAAATTGCCCTTGAAATAGGTGTAATTAATTTAATTATCAGAGAGCTCTGATTGGGGGTTTGTTGTTGCTGCAAACACCCGTTTCTGGCTCTTTTCCTGCAATAATTCAAATTTTTGGTGGTTTGTTTTTGTTTTTTTTTTTTGGTTAATCATGATTTTGTGTTTTATTTGGTGAAAATCCCTTCCCCCTCCCTTTTTTCCCAGCGGTCTTGAATTTAACATTGAAATTTAATAAAACAAGTTTAAAAACTAAAATTAAAAAAAGTTTTAAATTGAAAACTTAAATTCACTAAAATATCAGTTAAATTGATTTAATTAAATTAATCCCCCCAGTAGCTTTAATTGGGGGTTAATGGTTTCTCCAAACACCCCCATTTTTGGTGGTTTTTCCCCAATAATTCCAATTTTTGGTTGTTTTTGTCCCCAATAATTCTAATTTTTGGTTGTGTGTGGGGTGGGTTTGGTTAATTATTATTTTGGGGTTTTTTTGGTTAGTTATTATTTTTAGGGATTTTTGGGTAACTATTGTTTTGGGTTTTTTTGGTTAATTTATTCTTTGGGGGGGGTTGGGGTAATTATTGTTTTGGGGGGTTTTTTTGGCTAATTAATATTTTTGGGGGTTTTTTGGCTAATTAATATTTTTGGGGTTTTTTTGGCTAATTATTATTTTGGGGGTTTTTTGGCTAATTATTATTTTGGGGGTTTTTTTTGGTGAAAATCCCATTTTTCCAGCCGTTGAGACTTGAAAATTTAAATTGAAAGAAAAATTTAAAGATTAGAATTTTTCAAAAATCTGTTTTTTGGCTCTTTTTGCCCCAAGAATTCGATTTGTTGGCTCTTTTTTCTGTTTCTTTTGGCTAACAAACTTTCCGGGGGGGATATTTTTGGGGTGAAAATCCTTTTTTTTTTTCCTCTTTTCCGACAGTTTTTCTCCATTTTCGCCTTTGCCACCTGCGGGGGTTACAGCGGGGCCGTCTCCTTTTGGATCAGTTGCGATGGCCAACCCAACGTCACCGTCACCGCCCCCTTCGCCTACCCCTTCCGGTGAGCCTCTCCCCAAATCCTCAATGCTGATTGGCCGGTGGGAGGGGGGGGCGGAGCCTCAGCCTCGATGGCTGCCATTGGTGGGAAAGTAGCCGGCGAGGGGGGTGGGAAGAGCGGTGGAAATGTGACGGGAGGGATGGGGTGGGTGGGAGGAGCTATCTGGTTGGCCAATTTGTTCTTCTGGGAGGTGGGGGGGGCAGGATCTGGAGGGGCCAATGGGATGCCTTGAAGCTCTTGAGTCGGGGGAGGAGAGGCGGTAGTGGTTGGTTGGGGTTCTACGGGCGGCCAGTCAGCAGCTGTGGGACGTGGCGGGTGGAAGATGGAGGTCTGGGAAGGGTTGGGAGGTGGCTGAAGGTCCGAGAAGGTCCCTCAAAGGTGGACGGGGAAGAGGAGAAGCAGCAGTTGGGTTTGAGAGCTCTACGGTTGGCCAGTCAGAACCTCTAGAACGTGGGTGATGGAAAATGGAGGTCTGGGAAGGGTTGGGAGATGCCTGGAGGTCCAAGAGAGACAAGAAGGTCCCTCAGATGTGGATGGGGAAGAGGAGAAGCGGTAGTTGGGTTTGAGAACTCTACGGTCAGGCAGCCAGCACCTGTAGGACATGGTTGATGGAAAATGGAGGTTTGGGAGATGTTTGAAGATCCAAGAGGGGACAAGAAAGTCCTTCAAACAGGGATGGGGAGGAGAAGAGAAGCAGGAGTTGGGTTTGCGAGCTCTACGGTTGGCCAACCAGCAGCTGTAGGACACAGCTGATGGAAAATGGAGGTTTGGGAAGGGTGGGGAGATGTCTGGAGGTCCAAGAGGGAACAAGAAAGTCCCTCAAACATGAATGGGGAGGAGAAGAGAAGCAGGAGTTGGATTTGAGAGCTCTACGGTTGGCCAACCAGCAGCTGTAGGACGTGGTTGATGGAAAATGGAGGTTTGGGAGATGTTTGAAGATCCAAGAGGGGACAACAAAGTCCCTCAAACATGGATGGGGAGGAGAAGAGAAGCAAGAGTTGGGTTTGCGAGCTCTACGGTTGGCCAACCAGCAGCTGTAGGACACAGCTGATGGAAAATGGGGTTTTGGGAAGGGTGGGGAGATGTCTGGAGGTCCAAAAGAGGATAAGAAAGTCCCTCAAACATGGATGGGGAGGAGAAGAGAAGTGGTAGTTGGGTTTGAGAACTCTACGGTCAGGCAACCAGCACCTGTAGGACATGGTTGATGGAAAATGGAGGTTTGGGAGATGTTTGAAGATCCAAGAGGGGACAAGAAAGTCCTTCAAACATGGATGGGGAGGAGAAGAGAAGCAGGAGTTGGGTTTGCGAGCTCTACGGTTGGCCAACCAGCAGCTGTAGGACACGGCTGATGGAAAATGGAGGTCTGGGAAGGGTTGGGAGATGTTTGAAGATCCAAGAGGGGACAACAAAGTCTTCAGCAACCCAGGTGATGAAGAGGAGAAAGGCGGTAGTTGGGTGTGAGAGCTCTACGGTTGGCCAACTACCATCTGTAGGACAGGGTTGAGAGAAGGAAAGACCTGGGAAGGGTTTGGGGGGCGCGGGTGGGAGAGGACCACCCCCCCTCCCAACCACCATCCCGGTGTCCCCCAGGTTGAACCAAGCCACCTTCATGCCCTCGCTGACCAACCTGTGCAACAAGACGTGGCCGGTGGACGTCCACCTGGTTGGTGACTTCTCCTCCTCGGCCCAGTTCTTCGTCACGGTGGCCGTCTTCGCCTTCCTCTACAGCATGGCCGCCCTCGCCATCTACCTGGGCTACCTCCACCTCTACCGTGGGGCGGGTGGGAAGCTGCCGTTGGTGGTAAGTCCATCTTGGTCTTCTCCATCCGTCCATCCTGGCCTTCTCCATCCATCCGTCCATCCTGGCCTTCTCCATCCATCCGTCCATCCTGGCCTTCTCCATCCATCTGTCCATCTTGGTCTTCTCCATCCATCCGTCCATCCTGGCCTTCTCCATCCATCTGTCCATCTTGGTCTTCTCCATCCATCCGTCCATCCTGGTCTTCTCTATCCATTCATCCGTCCATCCTGGTCTTCTCTATCCATTCATCCATCCGTCCTGGTTTTCTCTGTCCATCCATCCGTCCTGGTTTTCTCTGTCCATCCATCCATCCTGGTTTTCTCTATCTATCCATCTTGCTCTTTTCTGTTCTTCCATCCATCCTGGTCTTCTCCATCCACCCATCTTGTTCTTCTTTATTCATCCATCCATCTTGGTCTTCTCTATTCATCTATCGATCTTGGTTTTTTCTATCTGTCTGTCCATCTTGGTCTTCTCCATCCATCCATCCATCCTGGTCTCTATCTATCCATCCATCTTGGTCTTCTCTATCCATTCATCCGTCTTGGTCTTCTTCATCCATCCGTCTTGGTCTTCTCCATCCATCCTGGTCTTCTTCATCCATCCATCCTGGTCTTCTTCATCCATCCATCTTGGTCTTCTTCATCCATCCATCTTGGTTTTCTCTATCCATCTATCCATCTTTTTCTCTATCCGTCTTCTTCTCTATCCATTTATCCATGCTGGTCTTCTCCACCCATCTGTCCATCCATGCTGGTCTTCTCCACCCATCCATCCATGCTGGTCTTCTCCATCCATCCATCCATCTTGGTCTTCTCCATCCATCCATCCATCCTGGTCTTCTCCATCCATCCATCCTGGTCTTCTCCATCCCTCCATCTTGGTCTTCTCCCTCCGTCTTGGTCTTCTCCCTCCATCCATCTCCTGCCCCACGCTTGGCTGAAGACCACTCGGGCGTCCTACAACTCCCATAATGGGTTGTAGCTTCCCCCATTGCCTGGACGACAACTCCCATGAGCCTTTGGGTTCCCTGCCCCGTTGTGAGGCATCATGGGAGTTGGAGTCTTAGTCCCCACCCCACCCCCCCCATACGTGGGTTGAGGGGCCCATGGGTGGGGAGAAAGGGGAGATTTGGGGGGGGGGGACGACGACACATTTTGGGGGGTCAATAACCCCCCTCTGAACTTCTCTCCCGCTGCTGCTGTGGACAGGACATGGGGTAAGTGCCCCGCCCTCTTTTTTGGGGGACTTATCCCCACCCCAGACCCCTGATCCCCCAATTTTTTTCCCCCAAATCGTGGAGGGGTGGGAGGGGCAAGAAACTACCTGAGCTCTGGGTGCAAGAATTGGGGTTCACCCCCTCCCAGTATGGGGAAAGTGGGCTTTGTGGGACTTGGGGTCCACCCCAGTTGGCCCCTCCAGCCCCCAAATTTTGAGGGGTGTGTCACCCCCCCCCAGGTCTGTGGGACTTGGGGTCCACCCCAGTTGTCCCCTCCCGCCCCCAACTTTTGGGGTGCCCCCCCAACGTCGATTGTACTTGACGTCCACCCCAATTGTCCTCTCCCACTCCCAACTTTTGGGGTCTGTCTGCCCCCCAGGTCCCAAACCAACCATGTTGTGCCCCGCCCCCCCTCATTTTTGGGGTCCCCCTAACCCGCCCCCTCCCCCCCAAAATGTCCCCGTCCCCCCCCCCAGGACTTCTTGACCACGGTGGCCTTCTCCTTCCTGTGGCTGGTGAGCTCTTCGGCGTGGGCCAAGGCCCTCGCGGACGTCAAGACCTCGACGATGGTCCCCCTGCCCCGCTGCCTCCCCCCCATCGTGACCTGCTTCCCCGCGGGGGTCACCCCCATGGGGTCCCTCAACGTCTCCGTGGTGGGTCCCAAGGGCTGAGAAGGGGGAAACTGAGGCAGGGGTTGGGTGGTTGAGGAACCTCTGGAAAAAACGCAAGGTTCAACGTAGACCATGGGAGTAGAGGTGGTGGGGGAGATGAGTGGGGAAACAGGTAAATCTGGGTGGGATTTGGCGGGGAGGGGGGTGTTGGAGATCTTGGGGAAACTGAGGCACAGCTGGGGGGGGGCGGGATTTTTGGGTGATTTTACAGCTTCCCCATCCCACTTCCCAGGTCTTCGGCTTCCTCAACTTGGTGCTTTGGGCCGGCAGCTCTTGGTTCGTCTACAAGGAGACCAACTTCCACCGCCCGGCCTCGCCGCCGTCCGCCGCTGCCGTCCCCACCGCCGTGCCGGCTGCCATGTAACCCCTGCCACGCCCCCCCCCTCCTCCCCCGGCGCGGCTCTACGGTGCGTGTTCCCCCCCCTACTCCCACTGCCCCACGCTGCCCAACCTCGTCCCCACCACGTACTTGTCACCGGCGCCATCTTGAGTCCTTCTCCGGGGAGATGCCACCAGATCCTTTTTTTGTTTTTTGTTTTTTCTTTGGGTGGGGGTTGTTTTTTTGGGGTTTTTTTTTTTTTTAGTATTGCTAAATTTGGCGTGTTTTGGGGCATTTTGGGCGTTTTTGGGCTTTCTTTTGTTTTTTAAGCTTATTTTATTGCTGGAGGAGATGCGAGCCGCCCGGCGGGAGGCGCCGCTGAGGCCACGGGAGGAAGAAGGTCAGAGCGTTCCTCAGGGCGGGGTGGGTGCGTCCCGACCGCGGCCGCCGCGTGGGTTGGGTGCTGGGTGGGGGCCCCACCGGCAGAGCGGCGTCCGCCCCTCGGCACGGGCACGACTGGGTGGCGTTGGCTTGGCCTCCTCCGGTTGGCCCCAGGCACGGATCAGCCGTGGTTGGACCAGGGTGAGGTGGGTACGTGGGAGATGAGGTCATGCTGACCTTGACCGGTCTTAGCTGGATCCTTCTTCGGCCTCTTCTGATTGGTCTGTGTAGGGATTGGTCAGGTTGGATCTTGATTTGAGTTGACCAGTCATCGGGTTGGTCTTTTTGTAGGCTTTGGTTGACCATTGGTGGTCCAGACCTGGGGTTGGTGATCGGTGTTGGGGTTGGACAAGGCCTGGATTGGCCCATTCCAGTTGTCCTGCGTAGGGATTGGCCAAGTTGGTTTTGACTTAGGTTGACCATCGGTTGAGTTAGACCAGATTTGGGTTGGCCTTGTCTCATTGGCTTGTTGTAGACCTCGCTTGACCTTTGGTGGTTGCTCGGTCCAGACCTGGGGTTGGTCGTCAATAGCGGGGTTGGACCACGCCCGGATTGGCCAATCGCTGTTGGGCTGGGTAGGGATTGACTCGAGTTGGCCAAGACTTGCGTTGAGTTGGTCAAGACCGGGGTTGACCATTAGTGCCTGGCCAGATTCAGATCTGGAGTCGACCATTGGTGGCTGGGCTGGAGCAGATCCAGACTGGCCTCTTCCGATTGGCCTGGTCCAAAGACTTAATTTGGTCGTTGTTGGTTGCTTTGATCAAGACTGTGATTGGTTGTCGGTGGTTGAGTTGGTTTTGGCTTCGGTTGGGTTATTCTAGGCCTTAGGTGGGTCATCGTGGTTGGCTCAGGCCAGACCTTGGTCTCTTCCCGTTGGCTCCTTCAAGACCTGGATTGACCGTTGGGTTGCCCCAAGGTTGGCTTTGCATCTTCCCAGTTGGGCGGGTCAAGACCTGGCATGACCAACGACGGTTGGCTGAGTCGAGGTTGCTTTTCCCCGATTGGCCTGTTCCTGACCTACGGTAATCATCGGTGGTTGAGTAGATGGAGACTTGCTGGTGACAGGATTGGTCCAGGCTCGGACTGACCTCTTCCAGTTGAGTCTTCCTCAACGCACGTTGACCACCGATGACCGTCTCGATCCCGACCTGGCTCATCCACCTCGATCCAGGCTGAGTTGCCCCCCCCAAACCCCACCCCCTCCATCCTCTCAGGGCTCCACCCATGGGTGTCGGGACACCCCTGACACCCCCTGCCCAGGTCCCCAACTCCTCCCACCCTCGGGGACTGGACAGGGACAAACACTACAGTCCCCACCGTCACACTCTTCCTCAACTTCTTCTTTTCCTTTGGCGGGGGGGGGGGGGGGGCGGGCAGAGTTAAGGTGACCACGTGACTTGATGGAACCCATGGGTGCTCACGAGTTCAGGTCACCTCCACTGGCTCGTCCCCACCCACCCCCCCTTTCCCACTGTTACGTGAATGTCCCCTCGTGTCACCTCCTCTCTGGGGGGGGGGGGGTGGTCCCTCTCATGTCCCCCCCCCCCCGCCATTTTTTTCTGCAACTGCCTCAATAAAGAGATTATTGTAGAACCCCAAGAATCCGTATCTGGGCGGGGCTTCGCCTACAAGAACCCTCCCACCCTGGCTTGGGACATCTGGGGTGGGGTGGGTGACCGGAAAAAATTTGGGATGGGACGGGATGTAGAGACGGACTCCAAAAAATTTGGGTTTGCTCTTAGTTTATTGTTCCTACCCCCAAATTTGTAACCCCCCTTCGTGACGTCAGGTCCACGGCTCTGTCCCCGTCATCGTTGTCTCCCCCCCGCCAGCGTGTCTTATGTCCTCTGTGGTGGCCTGGATCTGGTCTCTGGGTGTGTCCCCGGTTGTGGGCGGGATTTGGATCCTTAGTTGTGGTCTCTGGTGGCCCGGATCTATGTTTTTATGGCCCTAGTTGGGGTCCGGGGTGGCCCGGATCTGCGGTCCGTGGTGGCCCAGCTCCGTGGTGGCCCACATCCACGTCTTTGTGTCCCTAGTCATAGTCCGTGGTGGCTCAAGTCCGTGTCTTTATGTCCCTAGCTGTACTCTGTGGTGGCCCGGATCCGTGGTCAATGGTGGCCCAGCTTCGTGGTCCGTGGTGGCCCAGATCCGTGTGTTTGTGTCCCTACTCATAGTCCATGGTGGCTCAAATCCGTGTCTTTCTGTCCCTAGGTGTGGTCCGTGGTGGCCCGGATTTGTGGTCCATGGTGGCCCGGATTTGTGGTCCATGGTGGCCCAGCTCTATGGTCCATGGTAGCCCAGATCCGTGTCTTTGTGTCCCTAGTCATAGTCCGTGGTGGCTCAAGTCCGTGTCTTTCTGTCCCTAGCTGTGCTCCGTGGTGGCCCCGATCCGTGTCCCCTCCTTGTGGTCCTTGGTGGCCCACCTTGGGGCTCACCAGCTCCTAGTTGCGATTCATGGTGGCCTGGATCCAACCCACGTAGTTGCAGACGCGGGTGTAGACCCCCGGGCGCCCGGGCAGGGCGCAGGTTTGCAACCCCCACGACACGATGCCTTGGAGGGTCCCGTTACAGGACAGCGGCCCCCCGGAGTCACCCTAGGGAGAGAGGGGACAGCGGGGGTATTTTTGGGGGGGTGGGGGGGAGGGCGGAGCTTGGGGACACCCCCAGGGTGTGGCCGGGGCTGGAGGACACGTGCGATTGGGGGGACATCAAGCTGGGATTGGGGGGAAGCTTGAGTTTGGGTGGCCATTGAGAGGGGGGGCGGAGACATGGATTTGGGGGGGGGGGGGCAGCTGTGGATTTGGGGGCGGGGAGTGTTTTTGGGGGGGCCCACGACACAACTTTGGGACTACCATGAGTTTGGGGTTCCTCTTACCCAACGGGAAGCAACAAATCGGGGGTGGGGGGTGGGTGTTTCCCTTTGCCCAGGGTGGGACAACAGTAGGTTTGGGGGTTCCGGGGTGCAGTGGAGGGATTTGGGGGTGCCCCGACCCCCCCCCCAATACCTGGCAGGAGTCGATGCGCTGGTTGCGCACCCCGGCGCAGAGCATGTTGGGGGTGATGCGTTGCGGGTAGGCCTGGCGACAGGTGGCGGGGGGGATGATGTCGACGTAGGCGCAGATCAGGTGCCGGGGTATGGTCACTGCGGGGGGAGGGGGAGGCATGGGGGGGGGGGGTCGGGGACACCCCCAGGGGCTGCTGGGCTGCTCTGGGCCCTACTCGTAGGTTACTCGTAGGTTACTCATAGGTTACTCGTAGGTTACTCATAGGTTACGCATCGGTTACTTACAGGTTATGCATCAGATAGTTATAGATCGTTCATAGGTTACTTGCAGGTTCCTTACAGGTTGTGCATTGGTTACTACGAGGTTACGTATAGGTTATGCATCGGTTTCTCATACATTAGTCATAGATTACTCATCGATTACTTCTAGGTTGCTCCAACTTGGCTGTGATATTAGCCTGGCTCTGCCCCAACTTCCCCACGGGCTCACTCCGACTTTCACTGCAGGTTTGCTACGCCTTTACTAACGGTTTACTATGACCGGGCTAGGATTTTTACCCCAGGTTTCCACTGCCAGCTTTGCTCTGGCGTTAGTCTGGCCCGGCCACCACGGGCTCGCTATGCCTTTACCTCAGGTTTACTATAGGTTTACTGCTTTGTTATGGTTTTACGGGGAGTTTACTGCGGGTTTACTGCTTTGCTATGGGTTTACTGCGGGTTTACTAGGAGTTTTTACTGCTCTGCTATGGATTTACTGCTTTACTAGGGGTTTATTAGGAGTTTACTGTTTTGCTGTGGGTTTACTATGAGGTATTCTGGGTTTATTATGGGCTTAGTAGGCGTTTACTATGGGTTTACTATGGGTTTATTGCTTTAATATGGGTTTAATAGGAGTTTACTATGAGTGTTGTGGTTCTGTATGGGTTTACTAGGGCTTACTACGTGTTTACTGCTGTACTATGGGTTTACTGTGGGTTTATTGTTTTGCTAGGGGTTTACTATGAGGGGGTGTTACAGCTTTATTATGAGTTTAGTAGGAGTTTACTACGAGTGTTTTGCTTTATTGTGGATTTATTGCTTTACTATGGGTTTGGTAGGAGTTTACTACGGGTTTACTGCTTTACTATAGGTTTAGTAGGAGTTTACTATGGGTTTATTAGCAGTTTATGGGTTTAGTGTGGGTTTGCTGCTTTACTATGGGTTTGGTAGGCGTTTACTCCAAGTGTCCTACTTTACTATGGGTTTACTACGTGTTTAGTGCTGTACTATGGGTTTGCTACGAGTTTACTACAGGTTTACTACGAGTTTACTACAGGTTTACTACGACTTTACTACGCGTTTACTGCTTTGCTAGGGGTTTACTGCAGGGTTTTCCTACGCCTTTCCTCCCGGCGGCGTCTCACCTTGCGGGGTGGTGATGGTGCCCCAGCCGGAGACGAGGCAGGTGGTGCCGGGCGGGGCGCAGGCGCGGGGCAGGGCGAGGGGCTGGACGGCGCGGCTCAGCGCCACGGGCCGGTCGAGTTTGAGGAGGAGGAGGTCGTTGTCGAGGGTGATGCGGTTGAAGGCGGGGTGGGGGATGGCCTTCGTCACCACGCGGTTCTGCTCCGTCCCCTCCGACTGCTGCAGGTCGTTCTCACCCAGGCGCAGGCGGAGGCCTCTGCGGGTGTGTGGCCCCGCCCCACCCCCGCCGGGGGGGGGGGGAGGGAACAGGGGGTGGGGACATGGGTGGGGCGGGGGGGGGGACATGGGGGAGAGGTGAGGACGGGGACGGGACACACGGGGACATAGGTGGGACATGGGAGAGGTGACATGCAGGGACAGGGATGGGACGTGGGGACGCAGGGGGGACACGGGACGTGGGGACATGGGTGGGACGTGGGGACATGGGTGGGACATGGAGGGGACAGAGGTGGGACACGTGGGGACATGGGGGGGGACATGAGGACATGGGGATGGAGGTGGAGAGGAACGAGGACACGGGGACGTGGAAGGGGACACAGGTGGGACACGTGGGGACGCGGATGGGACAAACGTGGAGGGGGGCAGGTGGGATGTGCGGGGACACGGGGAAACGTGGGGACATGTGGCAGGGAAGGTTGGGGGGGACACACACACATGTGGGGACAGTCACAGCTCCACACCCCACTGGTGTCCCCCCAGGACGGGTTGTCCCTCATCCTCTGCCTTCTGCCACGTAGCCTGTCCCCGTGTCCCCTGTCCCCCACCACCCATGTCCCTGTCCCCATGCCATGTCCCCCCACCCGTGTCCCCATGCCCATCCCTTGTCCCCCAACTGTGTCCCCATGTCCCTGTCCCCATGCCATGTCCCCCACCTGTGTCCACCTGCCCATCCCTTGTCCCCCAACCGTGTCCCCATGTCCCTGTCCCCATCCCTTGTCCCCCACCCGTGTCCCCCTGCCCATCCCTTGTCCCCCAACCATGTCCCCATGTCTCTGTCCCCATACCATGTCCCCTACCTGTGTCCCCCTGCCCATCCCTTGTCCCCCAACCGTGTCCCCATGCCCTCCCCATGTCCCTGTCCCCAACCCTTGTCCCCCAACCATGTCCCCATGCCCTCCCCATGTCCCTGTCCCCACGCCATGTCCCCCTGCCCATCCCTTGTCCCCCAACCGTGTCCCCACGTCCCTGTCCGCGTCCCCGCCGGCTGTCCCCACCTGCTGTTGCAGTGCGCGGCCGAGAGCACCCAGTTGTCCCGCAGGAGGATCCCCCCGCAGCGCACGGGGCTGTAGATATAAACCTGCCAGGGCTGGGAGAAGGGGATGCAGGGGTATCCCCCGATGATCCTGTCCTCGTCCTTCGTCCCCTGCCCGTTCGTTGGGGACGTGGGGACGCAGGTCGGTTCTGTCCCGTCCCGCACTTCCTTTTGGCCAGGAGGACACGGGCCACGAGACGCGTCCTGGCCGCTGGCTCCTCCTGCTGGAAGGACAGGGGTCACCAGATGTCCCCTCCCCAGGTTCTCTCCATGGGGACACGGGCCACCAGACCTGTCTCCTCCATGGGGACATGGGCCACCAGAGTTGTCCCTTCCCCAAGTTCTCTCCATGGGGACACGGGCCACCAGATTTGTCTCCTCCATGGGGACATGGGCCACCAATGTCCCCTCCCCAGGTTCTCTCCATGGGGACACAGGCCACCAGACCTGTCTCCTCCATGGGGACATGGGCCACCAGAGTTGTCCCTTCCCCAAGTTCTCTCCATGGGGACACGGGCCACCAGACCTGTCTCCTCCATGGGGACGTGGGCCACCAATGTCCCCTCCCCACGTTCTCTCCATGGGGACATGGGCCACCAGATTTGTCTCCTCCATGGGGACATGGGCCACCAATGTCCCCTCCCCAGGTTCTCTCCATGGGGACACGGGCCACCAGACCTGTCTCCTCCATGGGGACATGGGCCACCAGAGTTGTCCCTTCCCCAAGTTCTCTCCATGGGGACACGGGCCACCAGATTTGTCTCCTCCATGGGGACGTGGGCCACCAATGTCCCCTCCCCACGTTCTCTCCATGGGGACATGGGCCACCAGATTTGTCTCCTCCATGGGGACATGGGCCACCAATGTCCCCTCCCCAGGTTCTCTCCATGGGGACACGGGCCACCAGACCTGTCTCCTCCATGGGGACATGGGCCACCAGAGTTGTCCCTTCCCCAAGTTCTCTCCATGGGGACACGGGCCACCAGATTTGTCTCCTCCATGGGGACGTGGGCCACCAATGTCCCCTCCCCAGGTTCTCTCCATGGGGACACGGGCCACCAGATTTGTCTCCTCCATGGGGACGTGGGCCACCAATGTCCCCTCCCCAGGTTCTCTCCATGGGGACACGGGCCACCAGACCTGTCTCCTCCATGGGGACATGGGCCACCAGAGTTGTCCCTTCCCCAAGTTCTCTCCATGGGGACACGGGCCACCAGATTTGTCTCCTCCATGGGGACATGGGCCACCAGAGTTGTCCCTTCCCCAAGTTCTCTCCATGGGGACACGGGCCACCAGATTTGTCTCCTCCATGGGGACATGGGCCACCAGAGTTGTCCCTTCCCCAAGTTCTCTCCATGGGGACACGGGCCACCAGATTTGTCTCCTCCATGGGGACATGGGCCACCAGAGTTGTCCCTTCCCCAAGTTCTCTCCATGGGGACACGGGCCACCAGACCTGTCTCCTCCATGGGGACGTGGGCCACCAATGTCCCCTCCCCAGGTTCTCTCCATGGGGACGTGGGCCACCAGACCTGTCTCCTCCATGGGGACATGGGCCACCAGAGTTGTCCCTTCCCCAAGTTCTCTCCATGGGGACACGGGCCACCAGATTTGTCTCCTCCATGGGGACATGGGCCACCAGAGTTGTCCCTTCCCCAAGTTCTCTCCATGGGGACACGGGCCACCAGACCTGTCTCCTCCATGGGGACGTGGGCCACCAATGTCCCCTCCCCAGGTTCTCTCCATGGGGACGTGGGCCACCAGACCTGTCTCCTCCATGGGGACATGGGCCACCAGAGTTGTCCCTTCCCCAAGTTCTCTCCATGGGGACACGGGCCACCAGATTTGTCTCCTCCATGGGGACATGGGCCACCAGAGTTGTCCCTTCCCCAAGTTCTCTCCATGGGGACACGGGCCACCAGACCTGTCTCCTCCATGGGGACGTGGGCCACCAATGTCCCCTCCCCACGTTCTCTCCATGGGGACACGGGCCACCAGACCTGTCTCCTCCATGGGGACATGGGCCACCAGAGTTGTCCCTTCCCCAAGTTCTCTCCATGGGGACACGGGCCACCAGATTTGTCTCCTCCATGGGGACATGGGCCACCAATGTCCCCTCCCCAGGTTCTCTCCATGGGGACACGGGCCACCAGATTTGTCTCCTCCATGGGGACGTGGGCCACCAATGTCCCCTCCCCAGGTTCTCTCCATGGGGACACGGGCCACCAGATTTGTCTCCTCCATGGGGACGTGGGCCACCAGAGTTGTCCCCTCCCCAGGTTGCCTCCATGGGGACATGGACACGGAGTGGGGGGCCGTGGAGGGGACCCGGGGCGGGGGGGGGACACACGACACGTGGGGCCCCACGTACCCGTCAGCAGCAGGAGGAGCAACGTGATGGGCAGCAGCTCCATGACCCTGAGGGGAACATGGAGGATGGTCAGGGCGGGGACACTGGCCTGGCCCCGCCCTCCTGCATGGCCCCACCCTCCTGCCTGTCCCACCCTCCTGCCTGCCCCTCCATCTGTCCCTGCCTCCCTCCTTCCGTCCCTTCTTGCCCTCCTTCCTTCTGCCTTCCATCCTGCCTCCATCCCCCTTTCTTTTTCTTTCCCTCTCTTCTTCCTTCCTCCTTCCATCTCTCCTTCCATCCTTCTTCCTCCTATTCTTCCTTCCTTCCTCCTTCTCTCTTTCCATCTTTCTTTCATTTTCCTTCCTCTTTCCATCCCTCCTTAAATCCTTCATTCCATCCTTCCTTCCTTCCTTCCATCCCACTTTCTCTCCCTCCCCTCCCTTGTTCCATCCTTCTTTTCTCCTTCCCTTCCTCCTTCCATCCCTTCCATCATCATTCCTTCTTCCTTCCATCTTCCTTCCCTCTCCTTTCCATCCTTCCTTCCTTCCTCCTTCCATCTCCTTTCTTCCTCCTTCCTTCCCTCCTTCCATCCTTCTTCTTCCCTCCTTCCATTCCTCCTTCCCTCCATCCTTCCATCCCTTCCTTCCTCCTTCCATCTCTCCTTCCATCATCCTTCCTTCCTTCCTCCATCCCTCCTTTCTCCTCCCTCCCTCTTTCCTTCCTTCCTTCTTCCATGCTTTTTTCCATCCTTCTTCCCTCCTTCCTTCCCTCCTTCCCTCCCTCCTTCCTTCCTCCTTCCTCCTTCCTTCTCTCCTTCCTTCTCTCCTTCCTTCTCTCCTTCCTTCTCTCCTTCTTTCCCCCCTTCCTTCCCCCCTTCCTTCCCCCCTTCCTTCTCTCCTTCCTTCCCTCCTTCTTTCCTCCTTCCATCCCTCCTTCCATCTCTCCTTCCTTCTTCCCTTCTTCCTCCTTCCCTCCCTCTTTCCTTCCTTATTCCATCTCTTCCTCCATCCCTCTTTCCTCCTTCCCTCCTTCCATCCCTCCTTCCTCCTCCCTCCCTCTTTCCTTCCTTCCTTCTTCCATCCTTTCCTCCTTCCCTCCTTCCTTCCCTCCTTCCTTCTTCCATCCTTTCCTCCTTCCCTCCTTCCATCCCCCCTTCCTTCCACCCCTCCTTTCATCCTTCTTTCCTCCTTCCACCCCTCCTTCTGTCCTTCTTTCCTCCTTCCCTCCTTCCTTCCCTCCCTCTTTGTTTCCTTCCTTCTTCCATCTCTTCCTCCATGCCTCCTTCCTCCTTCCCTCCTTCCATCCCTCCTTCCTTCCTCCTTCCTTCTTTTCTTCCCTCCTTCCATCCTTTCCTTCTTCCATCCCTCTTTCTTTCCTTCCCTCCTTCCGTCCTTTCCTCCTTCCATTCCTCTTTCTGTCCTTCCATCCATCCTTCTTTCCTCCTTCCATCCCTCTTTCTTTCATTCCCTCCTTCCATCCTTTCCTCCTTCCATTCCTCTTTCTGTCCTTCCATCCATCCTTCTTTCCTCCTTCCATCCCTCTTTCTGTCCTTCCATCCCTCCTTCTGTCCTTTCCTCCTTCTCTCCCTCCTTCCCGCCTTCCTTCCCTCCCTCTTTGTTTCCTTCCTTCTTCCATGTCTTCCTCCATCCCTCCTTCCTCCTTCCCTCCTTCCATCCCTCCTTCCTTCCTCCTTCCTTCCTTTCTTCCCTCCTTCCATCCCTCCTTCCGTCCTTCTTTCCTGCTTCCATCCCTCCTTCCTTCCTTCCTTTCTTCCCTCCTTCCATCCTTTCCTCCTTCCATCCCTCTCTCCTTCCTTCCCTCCTTCCGTCCTTTCCTCCTTCCATTCCTCTTTCTGTCCTTCCATTCCTCTTTCTGTCCTTCCATCCCTCCTTCCGTCCTTCTTTTCTCCTTCCCTCCCTCCTTCCTTCCTCCTTCCTCCCTCCTTCCCCCCTCCTTCCCCATCCCGTCCCCCGTCCCGTCCCCCCCCCCCGATGTCACCTTCCGTCCCCCGACGTCCCGCTTCAGCCTCAGCCCGTCGATCCCGGCAGCGGGTGCCCGTCGCGCCTGTGGGTGCCCTCGGGTGCGCCTTGGGTGGGTGAGGACGGGGGGGTGGGTGGGGTGGGGGTTTTGTGCCCCAGTGGGAGGGGCTGGGTCGCCTAGCCCCGCCCCTTAGGGATGCTGGGGGGGGGGGGGGGCGGGGAGGGATGTAACGGAGCAAGGATGGACGGGTGCTCTCAGGGCACCCACGTTTCTGGGTGTCGCCCCCCGGGGGACCCAGAGAGCCGAGTGTCCCCCCCAGTTGCTCCCAGTACTCCCCAGTTGGACTCGGGAGTTTCTTCCCAGTTAGGGAGGAGGAGGCGATTCCGGGTTCCCTGCCAGCACCCCAGGGCGGAGCGATGCTTTTGTGGGTGCCGGGACGCCTGCGTTCCCTCCCAGTGCGGTTTGGCAAAGCCCGTCACGTTGCCGCCGCGGCCTCCCCCCTTTTCCCCCGGCCTCAGTTTCCCTCCAGCCTCGTTATCTGCTCTAATTACCCCATAACGCGGCCAGGGCGGGGTGGGGTGGCGGTTCGGCTCGGTGACTCACAGCCTTTCTCCCCCCACCGCCGCCGCCGGCACCGCCGGTGACTCGACGGCTTCGGAGGGGAGCGAAAACTCCCCGCCATGGTTTTGGGGTGCTCGGCTCCATCCGGAAGTACCGTCTTGGGGGGTGGGGACGTGTGTGTCCCCCCCCGCCAAATCTGACCTATTTTTGAGCTTGGTTTTGGCTCGCTTCTGCCCAGTTTGGCCCAGTTTTGCCCGCTTTGGACCACTTCTGCCTGATTTTGGGTTGCTTCTGCCTGATTTGGCCCATTTCTACCTGATTTTGGCCCACTTTTGCCCGATTTTGGCTCGCTTTTGCCTGGTTTTGCTCACTTCTGCCCAATTTGGCCCAGTTTTGCCCACTTTGGACCACTTCTGCCTGATTTGGCCCACTTTTGCCTGATTTTGCCCATTATCTGTCTGGTTTTTGCCCACTTCTGCTCAATTTGGCCCACTTTTGACTGCTTTTGCCCATTTCTGCCTGATTTTGGCTCACTTCTGCCTGATTTTGCCCACTTCTGCCCAATTTTGGCTCACTTTTGCCTGATTTTGCCCATTTCTTCCTGATTTTGGCTCACTTTTGACCGCTTTTGCCTATTTCTGCCTGATTTTGCCCATTTCTGCCTGATTTTGCCTGCTTTTGCCTGCCTTTGTCCAGTTCTGCTCCGTTTGACCCACTTTGGCCCAATATCACCCACTTCTGCCCGATTTTGGCTCACTTCTGCTCAATTTGGCCCAGTTTTGCCCACTTTGGACCACTCCTGCCTGTTTTTGGGTCACTCCTCCCTGATTTTGGCCATTATCTGCCTGATTTTGCCCATTTCTGCTTGATTTTGGCTCACTTCTGCCCGATTTGGCCCACTTTTGACCAATTTTGCCCATTTCTCCCCAATTTTGCCCACTTCTGCCCGATTTTGGCTCACTTTTGCCCATTTTTGCGTGCCTTTGCCCAGTCCTCTTCCGTTTGACCCACGTTTGCCCCCCAAAGGGTCAAGAGTTGCCATGGAGATGCAAGGGGAGGGGTTTATTGGGGGTGGGAGGTGGGTCTGGGGTGGGGTCAGTCCATCCGTGGTGGCCATGGTCCATCCGTGGTGGCCGTGGTCCATCCGTGGTGGTCATGGTCCATCTGTGGTGGTCATGGTCCATCCATGGTGGCCGTGGTCCATCCGTGGTAGTCATGGTCCAGCTGTGGTGGCCGTGGTCCATCCGTGGTGGTCGTGGTCCATCCATGGTGGCTGTGGTCCATCCATGGTGGTCGTGGTCCATCTGTGGTGGCCGTGGTCCATCCGTGGTGGCTGTGGTCCATCCGTGGTAGTCATGGTCCCGCTGTGGTGGCTGTGGTCCATCCATGGTGGCCGTGGTCCATCCATGGTGGTCGTGGTGCATCCGTGGTGGCCATGGTTCATCCATGCTGGCCATGGTCCATCCGTGGTGGTCACGGTCCATCCGTGGTGGGCTTGGGCCATTCATGGTGGGGTCTATGGTGGAGTCAGTCTGGTCACTGTGGGGTTTGTGGTATGTTCAGTTCATTTGTGGTGGCATCGGTCTGTCCGTGGTGGGATCCATGGTGGGGTGGAGTGGTCATGGTGGGGGTCAATCCAGCCATGATGGGATCAGCCCAACCATGGTGGAGTCCATGGTGGGGCCAGTCCATCTGTGGTGGGGCCAGTGTCTCCATGATGGCATCAGCCCGGTCATGACGGTGGACTTGGAGTGTCTGTGGTGAGGTCAGTCCATCCATGGTGGAGTCCATGGTAGGGTCAACCCATCCATGATGGCGTCAGCCCAGCCATGGTGGGGTAAGTCGGGCCATGGTGGGGTTCATTGGTTCTTGATGAGGTCAACCCAACCGTGATGGGGTCAACCCAACCATGATGGCGTCAACCCAACCGTGATGGGGTCAACACAACCATGATGGCATCAACCCAACCATGATAGGGTCAACCCAACCATGATGGCATCAACCCAACCATGATGGCGTCAACGCAACCATGATGGCATCAACCCAACCGTGATGGGGTCAACCCAACCGTGATGGTGTCAACCCAACCGTGATGGCGTCAACCCAACCGTGATGGCATCAACCCAACCGTGATAGGGTCAACCCAACCGTGATAGGGTCAACCCAACCATGATGGCGTCAACCCAACCATGGTGGCATCAACCCAACCATGATGGGGTCAACCCAACTGTGATGGCGTCAACCCAACCATGATAGGGTCAACCCAACCGTGATAGGCTCAACCCAACCATGACGGCGTCAACCCAACCATGATGGCATCAACCCAACCGTGATAGGCTCAACCCAACCATGATGGCATCAACCCAACCATGATGGGGTCCATTGTTTGGGGGGGGGGGGTGTCACTCCATCCATGATGGCATTGGTGGATCTGCAGTAGGGTTGATCCTTTCTTGGTGGCTTCAACCTCTCCGTGGTGGGGTCAGATGGTCCCTGTTGGGTTCTATGGTGGGGTTGGTGGGTCTGGGGGCGGGGGGGGGGGTCAGAAGGTCCATGGGGGGCCGAGGAGGACTCAGGCCCCCCCCATCGTCTCCCGGATCCACGGCAGGTAGTTGTAGACCTGGCTGTAGACCCCCGGCTTCCCCGCTTGCCCGCAGGGGTGGTCACCCCACGAGACGATGCCTTGCAGGACCCCGTTGCAGATGAGAGGTCCCCCTGAGTCACCCTGGGGACAAAAGGGATGATGACAGGACCTCGGCCACAGTCCCCGGCCAGGGAGGACACCAGGGCAGAGGTGGCCAGGGGGAGACACGTGACCACCGGTGGGGACGACTGCTCTTGGGACCCAGAGATGTGGGACCGGGCACAGCGAGGTGGCCAGGTTGGGGTGACGGGGACTGAGGAGATGTGGCCAAGGGACAATGCTCATGTCTTGAAGGCCAGGAGACCAAAGGGACGTGGTTATGGGTGGTGGCAATGGGACGTGGGGACACAGTGACGTCTCAAAGCCGAGGGGACGGGGAGGGGGACCGAAGGCACGTGGCCACGGGAGGTGGGTACATAGGGATGGGACATGCAGATGTGTCCCCGTTTTTAAAGCCCAAGGGACCAGGGGGACCAGAGGGAGGTGGCTGTGGGACGTGGGGGACGAGGCGGTGGGACGTGGGGGACGAGGCGGTGGGACGTGGGGGACGAGGCGATGGGACACACAGCTTCATCTCAAAGCCAATGGGACAAGGAGGGACCAAAGGGAGGGGGCTGTGGGACGTGGCGAGGGGACACGGGGACGTGGTGGGGGGACATGGGGACGTGGCGAGGGGACACGGGGACCTGGAGGTACCTGGCAGGAGTCCTTGCCTCCCGCAGCCACGCCGGCGCACAACATGTCCTCGGTGATTTTGCTGCCGTAGGCCGTCCGGCACTCGTCGTCACCCACCACGGTGACGTTCACGCATTGGGGGGTGTCGGGGAAGGACTCTGGGAGGGGGGACACACGTCCAACCTGGGCCAGCGCTCTGAACCCCAGGCACCCGTGTCCCTTCAGAGATGCCACCACCCAACCAATGCGAGGTGTCCATCCCTTGGCCACCTGTGTCCCTTCTCAGAGATGCCACCACCCAACCCAATGGAGGTTGAGATGTCCATCCCTTGGACTTCTGTGTCCCTTCTCCTCAGAGATGCCACCACCCAACCAATGCAAGTTGAGTTGTCCATCCCTTGGCCACCCGCATCCCTTCTCTTCAGAGATGCCACCACCCAACCAATGCGAGTTGTCCATCCCTTGGCCACCTGCATCCCTTCTCCTCAGAGATGCCACCACGCAACACAATGCAAGTGGAGATGTCCATCCCTTGGACTTCTGTGTCCCTTCTCTTCAGAGATGCCACCACCCAACCCGATGCGAGTTGAGATGTCCATCCCTTGGCCACCCATGTCCCTTCTCTTGAGACATGCCACCACCCAACCAGTGCGAGTTGTCCATCCCTCGGCCACCTGTGTCCCTTCTCCTCAGAGATGCCACCACCCAACCAATGCGAGTTGTCCATCCCTTGGCCACCCGCGTCCCTTCTCCTCAGAGATGCCACCACCCAACCAACGCGAGTTGTCCATCCCTCGGCCACCCACGTCCCTTCTCCTCAGAGATGCCACCACCCAACCAATGCGAGTTGAGTTGTCCATCCCTTGGCCACCCGCGTCCCTTCTCTTGAGAGATGCCACCACCCAACCAACGCGAGTTGTCCATCCCTCGGCCACCCGGGTCCCTTCTCCTCAGAGATGCCACCACCCAACCAATGCGAGTTGTCCATCCCTCGGCCACCCGCGTCCCTTCTCCTCAGAGATGCCACCACCCAACCCGAACACCCTGGTCCCCCCATACCCTGGGGACTGGTGGTGGTACCCCAGCCCATGACGGTGCAGTTGGTGCCGGTGACAGGGGGACTTCCGGGCAGGACCAAGGGTTGGACGTAGGGGGTGAAGGTGAAGGGGGGCTCGACGCGCAAGAGCATGAGGTCATGGGCGTAGGTGTCGTCCCCTTCCACGGTGTCAAAGCCGGGGTGGACCACGATGTCCACGGCCGTGGCGTACTGCTCCTGCCCCGTCGGCGTGGCCAGGCTGCGCTCCCCTGCCCGCACCTGGATGTGTCTGGGGGGGGGGACACACGTGAGGGGACACGTGAGGGACGTGGTACCGCGTTGGGGACGTGGGAGGGCGTGGCTGGGGACACGGGGGCCGGGGCCGTGGTGGGACGTGGTCATGGAGGGATGGGGACATGAAGGATGGGGACGTTCAAGGGCATGGCTGGGGATGTGGGCATGGCTGGGGACGTGGGCATGGAGGGATGGGGACGTTGGGTGGCGTGGCTGGGGACACAGGGGACGTGGCCGTGGTGGGACGTGGTCGTGGAGGGATGGGGACATGTGGGATGGGGACGTTGGGTGGCGTGGCTGGGGACACAGGGGACGTGGCCGTGGTGGGACGTGGTCATGGTGGGACGTGGTCATGGAGGGATGGGGACATGAGGGATGGGGACGTTCAAGGGCATGGCTGGGGACATGGGGGACGTGGTCATGGTGGGACGTGGTCATGGGGGGACGTGGTCATGGAGGGATGGGGACGTTCAAGAGCATGGCTGGGGACACGGGGGACATGGTCATGGTGGGACGTGGTCATGGAGGGATGGGGACGTTGGATGGTGTGGCTGGGGACACGGGGGACATGGTCATGGTGGGACGTGGTCATGGAGGGATGGGGACGTTCAAGGGCATGGCTGGGGAAACAGGGGACATGGTCATGGTGGGACGTGGTCATGGAGGGATGGGGACATGAGGGATGGGGACGTTCAAGGGCATGGCTGGGGACATGGGGGACATGGTCATGGTGGGACGTGGGACATGGTCATGGAGGGATGGGGACGTTGGGTGGTGTGGCTGGGGACACAGGGGACATGGTCATGGTGGGACGTGGTCATGGAGGGCTGGGGACGTTCAAGAGCATGGCTGGGGACATGGGGGACATGGTCATGGTGGGACGTGGCCATGGAGGGACGTGGTCATGGTGGGACGTGGTCATGGTGGGACGTGGCCATGGTGGGATGGGGACACGAGGGGTGGGGACGTGAGGGACATGACCATGGAGGGATGGGGCACAGGTCGCGATGACCCAGTTCTTTTCCCCTTTCTCCTCCCAGTTCCTCCCAGTTCCCCTCCCAGTGCTTCCCGCTTCCCCTCCCAGTTCCTCCCAGTGCCTCCCAGTTCACTCCCAAGAGCCCCAGTGCACCTCCCAGTGCCCCCCCCCCAGTGCCTCCCAGTGTTCCCAGTGCCCCCCAGTGTTCCCAGTGCTTCCCACTGCCCCCCCTCTCCACCTGGTCTGGCAGTGGGTGGCCGTGAGCACGCACTGGGTGCTGAGCAGGGCTCCCAGTACTTTCCAGTTCCACTCCCAGTGCCCCTTCCAGTGCCTCCCAGTGCTCCCAGTTCCCCTCCCAGTGTGCCCAATTCCCCTCCCATGGCCCCAATCCCACTCCCAGTGCTCCCAGTTCCCCTCCCAGTGTGCCCAATTCCCCTCCCATGGCCCCAATCCCGCTCCCAGTGCTCCCAGTCTCCCTCCCAGTGCCCCACTTCCCCTCCCAGTGCCTCCCAGTCCCCTGTCCGTTCCCCCCCAAACCTGGTCCGGCAGTGGGCGGCCATGAGCACCAACTGCGTGCTGAGCAGAGCTCCCAGTACATTCCAGTTCCACTCCCAGTGCCCCTTCCAGTGCCTCCCAGTTCCCCTTGTTCCCCTCCCATGGCCCCAGTCCCACTCCCAGTGCTCCCAGTCCCCCTCCCAGTGCCCTCCATTCCCCTCCCGTGGCCCCAGTCCCACTCCCAGTGCCCGCAGTTCCCCTCCCAGTGCCCCCCATTCCCCTCCCATGGCCCCAGTCCCACTCCCAGTGCTCCCAGTCCCCCTTCCAGTGCCCCCCATTCCCCTCCCATGGCCCCAATCCCACTCCCAGTGCCCGCAGTTCCCCTCCCAGTGCCCTCCATTCCCCTCCCATGGCCCCAGTCCCACTCCCAGTGCTCCCAGTCCCCCTCCCAGTGCCCTCCATTCCCCTCCCGTGGCCCCAGTCCCACTCCCAGTGCTCCCAGTCCCCCTCCCAGTGCCCCCCATTCCCCTCCCATGGCCCCAGTCCCACTCCCAGTGCCCGCAGTTCCCCTCCCAGTGCCCCCCATTCCCCTCCCATGGCCCCAGTCCCACTCCCAGTGCTCCCAGTCCCCCTTCCAGTGCCCCCCATTCCCCTCCCATGGCCCCAGTCCCACTCCCAGTGCCTGCAGTTCCCCTCCCAGTGCCCCCCATTCCCCTCCCATGGCCCCAGTCCCACTCCCAGTGCTCCCAGTCCCCCTTCCAGTGCCCCCCATTCCCCTCCCATGGCCCCAATCCCACTCCCAGTGCTCCCAGTCCCCCTCCCAGTGCCCCCCATTCCCCTCCCATGGCCCCAATCCCACTCCCAGTGCTCCCAGTCCCCCTCCCAGTGCCCCCCATTCCCCTCCCATGGCCCCAATCCCACTCCCAGTGCCCCCCAATCCCCTCCCAGTGCCCCCCATTCCCCTCCCATGGCCCCAGTCCCACTCCCAGTGCCCCCCATTCCCCTCCCATGGCCCCAGTCCCACTCCCAGTGCTCCCAGTCCCCCTCCCAGTGCCCTCCATTCCCCTCCCGTGGCCCCAATCCCACTCCCAGTGCCCCCCACTTCCCCTCCCAGTGCCTCCCAGTCCCCCATCCGTCTTCCCCCCCCCGCCGTGCAAACCTGGTCCGGCAATGGGCGGCCGTGAGCACCCACTGGGTGCTGAGCAGGGCCCCCCCGCACTGGTGCTGGTCGAAGTAGAAGAGGAGGACGAGGCCGGGGTGGGTCGATGTGGGGCACTCGCTGCCCCCCAGGATCCGCTCGCCCCACGGCCAGCCTGGGGGGGGGGGGGGACGGGGACGGGGACATTGTTACTGGGGGCTACTGGGACACCCCCCCACCCCCCCCATCACCACCCTGGGGGCACCCACAGGGACCCCCCCCCGCCTTGGCACCCCATACCCCTAGCTCCAACCTGGGGACCCCCCCACCCCAAGGACCCCCTTGTCCCCACCCTGGGCACCCACAGGGACCCACCCACCATGGGGACCCCCCCCCCCCCCGCCTCCTCCCAGTACCCCCCACCCCAACTTCTCACTGGGAGTCACCAGCACCAGGAGGAGGAAGAGGAGGAAGAAGAGGAGGTGAGGAGCCGCCATGGTGGGTGGGGGGCGGCCCAGGGCTTGGGTGCTGGGTGGGTGGGTGGGTGGGGGGGGCAGCTGGGTGCCCCCGGCTATCAAGGCTCTGCGTTAATTATTAACCGGGGCTCGTTAACCACCCCCCCCCGGTGTTTACTTGGTGACATTCCCCAGGGCAGGTGCCACGTTCACACCCCACCCCCCCCCCCATGGCGTGGGGGGGCCATGGGGCTGAGTAAAGTGGGGGGGGGGGGGGGGGGAGTGTCCCAGTGGGGTGGTTATGGGGTGAAGTGGGGCAGGCCGGACGCCTGGGTGCCCTACGGTATCTGTGGGGTGAAGTGGGTCCCTCTGGTATCTATGGGGTGAGGTGGGTCCCTATGGTATCTATGGGGTGAAGTGGGTCCCTATAGTATCTATGGGGCAAAGTAGGTCCCTATGGTATCTGTGGGGTGAAGTGGGACAACCCCAAATGCTTGGGTCCCCTACGGTATCTATGGGGTGAAGTGGGTCCCCTACGGTATCTATGGGGTGGAGTGGGTCCCTACGGTATCTATGGGGTGAAGTGGGAGAGCCCCGAATGCTTGGGTCCCTTAGAGTATCTATGGGGTGAAGTGGGTCCTTACAGTATCTGTGGGGTGAAGTGGGTCCCTATGGTATCTATGGGGTGAAGTGGGTCCTTACAGTATCTATGGGGTGAAGTGGGTCCCTACGGTATCTATGGGGTGAAGTGGGTCCTTACAGTATCTGTGGGGTGAAGTGGGTCCCTATGGTATCTATGGGGTGAAGTGGGTCCCTACGGTATCTGTGGGGCAAAGTAGATATCTAGGGGGTGAAGTGGGACAGCCCCAAATGCTTGGGTCACCTACAGTATCTATGGGGTGAAGTGGGTCCCCTATGGTATCTATGGGGTGAAGTGGGTCCCTATAGTATCTATGGGGCAAAGTAGGTCCCTACGGTATCTATGGGGTGAAGTGGGTCCCTGCGGTATCTGTGGGGTGAAGTGGGTCCCTACGGTATCTATGGGGTGAAGTGGGAGAGCCCCGAATGCTTGGGTCCCTTAGAGTATCTATGGGGTGAAGTGGGTCCTTACAGTATCTATGGGGTGAAGTGGGTCCCTACAGTATCTATGGGGTGAAGTGGGTCCCCTACGGTATCTATGGGGTGGAGTGGGACAGCCCGGAATGCTCGGGTCCGGTAGAGTATCTATGGGGTGAAGTGGGTCCTTACAGTATCTATGGGGTGAAGTGGGTCCCTATGGTATCTGTGGGGCAAAGTAGGTATCTGTGGGGTGGAGTGGGACAGCCCCAAATGCTTGGGTCACCTACAGTATCTATGGGGTGAAGTGGGTCCCCTACGGTATCTATGGGGTGAAGTGGGATAGCCCCGAATGCTTGGGTCCCCTGCGGTATCTATGGGGCAAAGTGGGTCCCTACGGTATCTGTGGGGTGAAGTGGGTCCCTATGGTATCTATGGGGTGAAGTGGGACAGCCCCGAATGCTTGGGTCCCCTGCGGTATCTATGGGGCAAAGTGGGTCCCTACGGTATCTGTGGGGTGAAGTGGGTCCCTACGGTATCTATGGGGTGAAGTGGGTCCCTATAGTATCTATGGGGCAAAGTAGGTCCCTACAGTATCTATGGGGTGAAGTAGGACAGCCCCGAATGCTTGAGTCCCCTACGGTATCTGTGGGGCAAAGTAGGTCCCTACGGTATCTATGGGGTGAAGTGGATCCCCTATGGTATATCTATGGGGTGAGGTGGGGCGGGGTGCCCCTCTGCCCCCCCATTCCAATCCCGGCTGCCCCCCTCCCCCCCCGCCTCTTGCCTGCTCCCTGCCAGATTAACGTCGGATTAAGCAAATCCCGCCCCCCGACGCGGCGGGACAACAACCGCGCCCTGGGCGTGGCGCAGGCGCTGAGATCCTATTATGGGATGCAGGTCATTAATGCTAATTACAGTCATAATGATTTTAAGGCCATAATCAAAGGAACAAAACAGCCTCGTTGCCTGGATCGGGCCCACCGCAGGCGATTGGCCGGTGGTGGTGGCAGCCACGCCCCACAGGGGGAGGTGGCACCCACCTCGCGCAGAACGTCCAACCAATGGTGTGGCCCCGGTTTGGGGGTGGGACTTGGGAAGAGCCCAACCAATGGTGTGGCCCCACTTTGGGGTGGGTGGCTCATAGGAAGAGCCCAACCAATGGCATTTCCCTGATCTGAGGTAGGTGGGGCTTGGGAAGAGCCCAACCAATGGTGTTGCCTCACTTTGGGGTGGGTGGGTCTTGGGAAGAGCCCAACCAATGGTGTTGCCTCACTTTGGGGTGGGTGGGTCTTGGGAAGAGTCCAACCAATGGTGTTGCCTCACTTTGGGGTGGGTGGGTCTTAGGAAGAGCCCAACCAATGGCGTTTCCCTGATCTGAGGTAGGTGGGGCTTGGGAAGAGCCCAACCAATGGTGTTTCCCTGATCTGAGGTAGGTGGGGCTTGGGAGGAGCCCAACCAATGGCAGTTCCCTGATTTGGGGTGGGAGGGTCTTGGGTTGAACCCAACCGGTGACATTTCCCCAGTTTGAGGTAGGTGGGTCTTGGGGAGCACCCACCCAATGGCATTTCCCTGATCTGAGGTAGGCGGGCCTTGGCGAGACCCCAACCAATGGCGTTTCCCCGATTCAGGGTGGGCAGGCTGGACCACCTGGTTGATGGGGTCCCGTCTTCTCTTGGAAGTTCAAGGGTTGACCACCACGACCCCTCCCCAGATGGCACCTTCCAACTGGGCAACGCTGGGTCATCCCCTATCAGCAACTGGCGAAGGAAAGTCCCCGTTGTGGCCGTGCCACCGAAGGCGGTGCCACCGAGTCCTCCTCAGGGAGCCAAAGCATCTCCAGATGCCTCCTCCAGAAGGAAGGAGACTTTTTTGGTTTTTTTTTTTTTCCTTGCCAACTCTTCCTTTTGGTGGCCACAAAGCCCCCCAAGGCTTCTATGGGCACCATCTCAGGAGCTCCAGATTTGGGGACAAAGGACAGTGAGGAAATCCTGAGGCCACCCAGAGGTGGGTCAGGGTGGAGAAAGTGACACCCCCCCCCCCCCTCCAGCACCGCCTTCAGGGGAAAAAAAAGGCACAGCCAAAACAAACAGGTGGCCACCAGCCTAAGAAGAACCCAGTAGACATTGGGTTGACCAACCATCATTGGGTTGGGTAACGCTTGTTGGATTGACCAACCCTTGTTGGGTTGGCCAGCCGTCATTGGATGGGTGACCCTCGTTGGCGTGACCAACTTCCTTGGGCTAGTCAACCATCGCCGGCTTGGCTGACCCTTGTTGGGTTGGCCAACCGTCATTGGATGGGTGACCCTCATTGGCGTGACCAACTTCCTTGGGCTAGTCAACCATCACCGGCTTGGCTGACCCTTGTTGGGTTGGCCAACCGTCATTGGATGGGTGACCCTCGTTGGCGTGACCAACTTCCTTGGGCTAGTCAACCATCGCCGGCTTGGCTGACCCTTGTTGGGTTGGCCAACCGTCATTGGATGGGTGACCCTCATCAATTGGGTGACCTTTGTTGCGTTGGCTGATGCTCGTTGGGTTCTTCATTCCTATTGGGCATCTTCTATTGGATAGGCCATTGCTGGATGGCCAGCGGTGATTGAGTTGGGTAGCCATCTTTGGTTGGTTACCCTGGTTGAATTGACCAACTCCATTTGGGTTGGAGGACTTGTCCACCAGCGTCCCACGTCCTCAGTGTCATCGATAGGCCACCGCAGCCACATGCCTTGGTCCTTGGGAGATGACAGGTAGGAGAGCGCGACTGAAGGAAACGAGGTTTGTCTTCAAATAAAATCAACTTCTCCTCCGGGAAAGTCGCAAATTTGGGGGATGGTGGGAAGGATCTAACCTCAAAATGAAGCCCGTGGCCATGAGTGGACACTGGGCCTGTGGATGATCCTGGAGGAGAGGAGATGTCTGGGATTGATCTTGAAATCTAGGGGTTTGGGGGGGGGGGGGGGAGCAGGTTGAAAGGACAAAATTTCCCACCGAACATCACAACGCTTTAATTTCTCGTGCCTTCCCACCCACCCTCTCACCAGCTTCGCCAGATGACCCCGGTTCTACCCACAACCTCGCCACAGCCTCTGTTGTCCCAGCGTCCTGCCCCGGCGAGCAGTGGTAGCGCGGATGTGGTCCTCCGACCGTCCCCCTGGGCACTTGGAGGTCACTGGAAGTGTCACTCGTTGTCCTTCATGGTCTTCTGGATCCACTGGGCGTATCTACAGACCTTGGTGTAGACACCAGGTCTCTTGGGTTGCCCACATTTCTCCATGCCCCAGGACACGATACCTTGGAGGGTCCTGTTGCAAACCAGAGGTCCTCCGGAGTCACCCTACGGAAAGACATGGTGTGAACCCGCCATCCTCCTCCACTGGCTCACCCAACCCTTGTTGGGTTGGCCAACTCCCTGTGGCTTGCCCCACCGTGGTTAGGGCTCATTGGGTTGGGTGACCTCTCTGGGTTGGCCAACCGTTGTTGGGTTGGCCGACCATCATTGGGTTGGCCGACCATCATTGGGTTGGCTGGCCATCGTTGGGTTGGCCGACCATCATTGGGTTGGCTGGCCATCGTTGGGTTGGCCGGCCATCGTTGGGTTGGCTGGCCATCGTTGGGTTGGCTGGCCATCGTTGGGTTGGCCGGCCATCGTTGGGTTGGCTGACCATCATTGCGTTGGCTGGCCATCGTTGGGTTGGCCGGCCATCGTTGGGTTGGCTGGCCATCGTTTGGTTGGCCGGCCATCGTTGGGTTGGCCGGCCATCGTTGGGTTGGCTGACCATCATTGGGTTGGCTGGCCATTGTTTGGTTGGCCGGCCATCGTTGGGTTGGCCGGCCATCGTTGGGTTGGCCAACTGCCATTGGATTGGTCACCCCCAACTGGTTCGGTCAACCTTTTGGGGATTGATAATCTACATCTGGGTTAACCAACCCATGACATTGGGCTGTCCAACTCTTGAGTTGTTCCACCATCGTTGCGTTGGGTGACCAACTCCCATTGGGTCAGCTTGGTGGCTTGTTTAACCGTCACTGGATTGGTCAACCACCCCAGGGGGTTGTCCAAATCTCTTTGGGTTTTCCAGCCATGGCTGAGTTGGCCAATTCTACTGGTGTTGGCCAACCCTTGTTGGGTTGAAGAACCAACACTGGGTTACTCAACTCCCCTTGGGTTGGCCGGCTGCTGCTGAGTTGGCCAACTATGAATGATTTGGCCAACCCTTGTTTGGTTGAAGAACATCAATGGGTTGGCCAACCACCCCAGTAGGTTGTCCAAATCTCTTTGAGTTTTCCAGCCATGGCTGAATTAGCCAGTTCTACTGGTGTTGGCCAACCCTTGTTGGGTTGAAACTCCCCTTGGGTTGGCCGGCTGTTACTGAGTTGGCCAATTCTACTGGTGTTGGCCAACCCTTGTTGGGTTGAAACTCCCCTTGGGTTGGCCGGCCATGGCTGAGTTGGCCAATTCTACTGGTGTTGGCCAACCCTTGTTGGATTGAAGAACCAACACTGGGTTACTCAACTCCCCTTGGGTTGGCCAGCTGCTGCTGAGTTGGCCAATTCTTCTGGTGTTGGCCAACCCTTGTTGGGTTGAAGACCCAACACTGGGTTACTCAACTCCCCTTGGGTTGGCCAGCTGCTGCTGAGTTGGCCAACTATGAATGATTTGGCCAACCCTTGTTTGGTTGAAGAACATCACTAGGTTGGCCAACCCTCCTTGGGTTCATGAGCCACCGTTAGGCTGGCCAACAGAGGAAGACCCCGTTGTGATGCCAAGGGGACGTGTCCACCTTGGAGATGGACCCCGCTGGCAAATCGGCAATGGCAGAGGGGGACGTTTTGACCGTACCTGGCAGGAGTCCCTACCGCCTTGGAGGCTCCCGGCGCACAGCATGTTCTCGGTGATGGAACCGGGGTATAACTGTTGGCACTCGGCCATCGAGAAGATGGTGACGTTGACGCACTGCAAGACGTCCGGGTAAGAGACTGAGACGGGAAACGGAGGGAGGTGGGGGGAAGAAAGAAACCAGAGCAATCGACCCGGGAACCGGAATAAATTTGCCCCCCCGCCCCCAAAAAAACGTGTCATTGTCCCCCCCCCCCCCCCTTCCCAGCGCCGACACCTGCCCCGCCCCAGAGAGGAAGGAGTTGTGTCTTCCCCGGTGAATTGAGTTGGGGATGCTTCTCCGGCTTGTTTTTGGGGAGAAAAATGAGCTGTTTGGGGGCGTTTTCAAGCTCTCGGAGGGAAAAAGTCACCCGTGGAGACACAGCCCACGCTGGGTGAAACCTTCTCCTGGGGGAATTTCTGAGGTGGAAGAAGGAAATTCCAGAAATGGGGTCTTTTTTGGGGGGTGCCTTCTCTGAAATTCTCTCTTATTTTGCTTTGTTACATTTTCCTTTCGTTTCCTCTAGTTTAATTTTAGGATATTACCATTTTATGCCATTTCAGCCTTTTTTTTCTTCTGGGGCTTTTTAGTTTTAATTTCATTCTCTGTGCTTTATCACTTCATTTGTTTTAGTTTTATTCTGCTCCCTTTTGTTCTACTTAACTAATTCTCTTTCATTTAATTTCTCTTTGGTTTTCTTTGGCTTTATTTTAGTGTTTCCCCCCTTCCTTTCCCTCATTCCCTTTTCTTTGATAGAAATCCATACTGTTCATTTCTCGTTTAATCCGTTATTCGATTTCTAGGACTTTAGATGTTTTTAGGTTATTCCTTCTTGTTGCTTTTCATCGTACTTGGTATAAATCAATCTAATTTCATGTAATTTCCTTCCCTTTCCTCCTCTGCTGCCCTTTTTTGTTCCTGTTTCTTAGGAGAGGACCCAGGTGTCCAGGAGACCACCCAGATGTCCATGAGAGGACCTAGATGTCCAGGAGGGGACGTAGGTGCCCAGGATAGGACTTGGGTGTTCAGGAGAAGACCCAGATGTCCAGGAGAGGACCTAGATGTCCAGGAGAGGACCTAGGTGCCCAGGAGGGGACTTGGGTGTTCAGGAGGGGACCCAGACCTCCAGGAGGGGACCCAGATGTCCAGGAGAGGACCAGATGTTCAGGAGAGGACCTAGACGTCCAAGAGAGGACCTAGATGTCCAGGAGAGGACCCAGATGTCCAGGATAGGGCTCAGGCACTCATGAAAGCATCGTGGTGCCAAGGAGATGACCCAGATGTCCGGGGAAAAACCCAGACACCCAGGAGAGGACCCAGACCTCCAGGAGGGGACCCAGACCCCCAAGAGGGGACCCAGACCTCCAGGAGGGGACCCAGACCCTCAAGGGGGGACCCAGACCTCCAGGAGAGGACCCAGACCCCCAAGAGGGGGCCCAGACCTCCAGGAGGGGACCCAGACCCTCAAGGGGGGACCCAGACCTCCAGGAGAGGACCCAGACCCCCAAGAGGGGACCCAGACCTCCAGGAGGGGACCCAGACCCTCAAGGGGGGACGCAGACCTCCAGGAGAGGACCCAGACCCTCAAGGGGGGACGCAGACCTCCAGGAGGGGACCCAGACCCCCAAGAGGGGACCCAGACCTCCAGGAGGGGACCCAGACCCCCAAGAGGGGACCCAGACCCTCAAGGGGGGACGCAGACCTCCAGGAGAGGACCCAGACCTCCAGGAGGGCACCCAGACCCCCAAGAGAGGACCCAGACCCCCAAGAGAGGACCCAGACCTCTAGAAGAGGCCACAGATACTGGGTACCTTCTGGGGAGGTGGTGGCCCCCCATCCCGAGGTGACGCAGGTGGTGCCAGGCTCTGGGAGGCAGGAGGCCACGGCGATGGGCTGGATCCTGTTGGTGAGGGTGACGGGCGTCAGGAGTTTCATCAACATGATGTCGTTGTCCTTGGTGGTGGGGTTGTAGTTGGGGTGTGGCACGAACTTCTGCACCATCTTCTGCACCTCGCCCCACTCCCGCGTGTAAAGGTTGTGTTTGCCCAGGTGGGTGCTGGTGATCCTACGGCAGGCGGGAGGGACGCGTGGGACACGCAGCGAGGTGGCTAGGACCACAAGACCGTGGCCAACGTGTGGGGCTTGGTGGCCACGGGGTGGCCACAACACTTATGGGGCATGGCATGGGTGGGACACGGCCAACCCGGCCCACGTATGGGACGTAGAGATCGTGACGTGGCCACGGCTCCTGTGGGACGTGGCGTGGCCGGGACACGCGTGGGACGTGGGGACGACAGCGTGGCGTGGGATGTGGCCGGGACATGCGTGGGACACGGCCCGGCCCACGAACGGAACATGGAGCCCATGGCGCGGCCGTGGCATGAGGTGGGACACAACACATCCGGGACACAGCGCGGGACCGTGGTGCATAACCAAGACCCGTGGAGACCACGGCGTGCCCACGACCTGCGTTGGGACCCCGACGCGGGACACGTGTGGCCCACGGAGACCGTGACGTGTGGGACCGTGACACGCCACAGCAGGGCGGCACACCTGGAGGTGCAAGACGTCACCCTTACCCCGGCGTGGTGCAATGGGCCGCCGTCACCACCCACTGCCTGGCCACCAGGACGCCGCCGCAGTAGAGCTTGTACATGTCGAGGATGGCCACCTGCCACGGCTGCGAGTGGGGCTCGCAGTCCATGCCGCCCACCACGCGGTTTTCACCCGCCGCCGAAGACGCTGCAAGGGGCGAGGGACCGGGGAGACGCGTGTCAGTGCCACCACCCGCGTGTCTGGCCCACCGGTCGGATCCGCCGCTTTTACACTCACCCGTGGATGCCACCAAGACCAGGGCTCCCAGTAGTTTCACGGTGCTCCATAGCCTGAGGGCCGCCATGGCTCGCGCCTCCATCGCCGTGGCCGCTGTGGGGCAGAGGCGTTAGTGCCGTGATGGGGGGGCGGGGGGGGGGGGTTTGCCCCCACTTCGTGGCTTCACCTGGACCCTCTGCCCCACTCCCCGCTCCAGGAGAAGGTGAGATGTTTCTTGGGGCATCTTCCACCCGTTTTGGGGGGGTGGAGGGGCATTGTGGTACCTCTCCACCATTTTGGGGTCTACAGCGGTGTGGCAGAGGCCCCCCCCCCCCCCCGCCCCCCAAGTCCCCTCCACCCAGCGGTCGGAGCTACACAATTCGCCCCGTCATCGCGCTTTTGCAACGGTGACATCATTAGGCCAAGTGCCACGGCGGCAATCGGCAACAGTCATCGTTAATGAGGCCCGTAATTACGGGCTCTGCCAACTCCTCCGCCTCCCCCTCCTTGTCTTGAGGCGATTGACCTCCCAGCACCTCACACTGCCCTTGGATGCCTCCCTCGGGCTGGGGCTATGGGTCGCGGGCCCTGGAGATATGGGTCGCGGGCCCTGGAGATATGGGTCGTGGCCCCTCCGTGGTTGGGGGTCACGGTTCTTCAAGGTTGGGGATTGGAGGCACCCTTGGATGTGGGTCATCGCTCCCCACGGCTGTGGGTCGTAAGGACGTGGGTCGCTGCTCCCGGTGGTTGTGGGTCGCGGTCCCCCCATGGCTGTGGGTCACGGTTCCTCGTGGGTCATGGTTCCCCGTGGCTTTGAGTCACGGTTCCCCATGGCCGTGGGTTGGAGGCACCCGTGGCCATGGGGCATCGCTCCCCACGAACGTGGGTCGTGGTTCCTTGTGGCAGTGGGTCATTGCTCCCCACGGAGGAGGTTTGTGGGCCCCATAGAAGTGGGTCAAGGCTCCACGTGAGTGTGGGTCACGGTTCCCATGGCCATGGGTCGGAGCCACCCATGGGTGTGGGTCACCACTCCCTGTGGCCATGTGCCATGGGCCCCACAGATAAAGGAAATGGGTCCCATAGGGGCGGGTCGTTGCTCCCCATGGATATGGGAGGTGGGCCCCACGGATGGAGGTGGTGGGCCCCACGGATGGAGGTGGTGGGCCCCACGGATGTGGGTGGTGGTTCCTTGCGGAGAGACTGGGTGAAGACGGGAAGCTGGGGAAGAGGGGGCTGAGGATGGAGGGATGGAGGTGGGGAAGGAGGGATGGGACCAGCGCGGAGAAGGATGGAGATGAGGGATGGAGGAGGCACGGAGAAGGAGGGATGGGTGGCGGAAGCATGGAGAAGGAGGGATGGGTGGAAATTGGGAATTGAGGGACGGAGAAGGAAGGAGGGATCAAGGGATGGAGAAGGAAGGAAGGATCAAGGGATGGGGAAGGAAGGTTGGATGGAGATGAGGGACGGAGATATGGAGCAAGCGTGGAGAAGGAAGGATGGAAAGCAGGGATGGTGTAAACCAGGAGAAGGAGGGAAGGATGGAGAGCAGGGACAGTGTAAACCTGGAGAAGGAGGGATGGTTGGAGATCAAGGACGGAGGAACGGGTCAAACCTGGAGAGGGAGGGATCACGGAGACGAGAGACGGAGAGATGGAGCAAACGTGGGGAAGGAAGGAAGGAAGATGGAGACCAGGGATGAAGCAAACAAGAAGGAGGGATGGATGGAGACCAGGGTGGAAGGAATGACCACGGACCACGACCTCTCGCTGAAGGGGCCCCATCACCCCCCACCACCACCACCCATCATCCCCATCCCGGCAAACCTCGCCGCAGGTCCCCGCTGTGCCCCGCCGGGGGCCGGGGGGGAGGCCTCCCCCTCTCCTTCCTGGCCGAGCTCTCCCGGTTCTTGGCCAACGTCCTGGCCGGCCACCAGGCCGGGGCAAAATCCCGATGTCTCTCTGCGTATGTGGGGGGTGTGTGTGTGTGTGTCTCCCCCCCGCCTCACACACTCCCACCCCCCCCCCCACCCTACGCCGAAAGAAAACCGTCCCAACCGGCCCCGGCGCGTCTCTTCCGTCGCTGCAGCTCCGCGCCCGTCCCCTCCCACGTGAGCGCCGAAGATTTTATAACGGCGTCGGGGCCCGGCCCGGCTCGTCCCGCCCCGGGGTTGAGCTGGAGGCGTCCGATGGGCGCGAAGACGCCTCGCCGCCTCTTTTCCTAATCCCTCGGCGTTTCCTCGGCGCCGCCTCGCCTCGCTTCACGGCACGTGCCGATTGGTGGGTTGGCTGGGGCGGTCACGGGTTGCCCGTTGGTCGGCTGGGACAACTGCGGGTGGGCGGCGATTGGTCGGTTGGCTTTGGAGACGTGACAGTGGTGGTAGGTCAACGGGCTTTGGAAACCCAAGGCAGATGATTGGCCGGGCGTGTTGGAGGCAAACGCATGACATTGGCCGGCGGCTTTGGAGACCAACGTGATCTGATTGGCCAGTGACTTTGGAAACTCCTGCATGGTGATGGGCCAGCTGGCTTTGGACATGTGGACGCGTTCATTGGCTAATGGCTTCGGAGACCGGCATGTGCTATTGGCCAGCTGCCTTTGCGAGCCGGCAAGTCCCGTTGGCCAGGCAGTCTTGGAGACCAGCACGTGCTGATTGGCCAGCTGGCTCTGGAGACCTGCATGTGCTGGTTGGCCAACCAGCTTTGGAGACCACCGTGTGTTGATCGCCTAACCAAATTAAGACATCAGTACGTGCCAATTGGCCAGCCGGCTTTGGAGACCAGCACGTGCTGATTGGCCAACCAGATTAAGACGTCAGCACGTACCAATTGGCCAGCCAGCTTTGGAGACCAGCTGATTGGCCAGTCAACTTTGGAGATCTTCACACACCGGTTGGCTGGCCGGCTTTGAGGGCTGGAGCAGGAGACCGAAGGTGTTGCACGTGGTTCTCCAGAGCTTTCGTGGTGGAGCCGTGTGACTGGGGTCAACACACGCATGCACACGCAGACCCCTGCACGATAACACACCTCCACGCGTCCACGGCACTCGTTCACGTGTCCATGGCACATGTCCATGACACATGTCCACACATCCATGACACACATCCGCACATCCACAACATATGTCCACGACACACATCCATGACACATGTCCGCACGTCCATGACACACGTCCACATGTCCACACATCCATGACACATGTCTGCATGTCCACACGTCCGTGACACATGTCCACACATCCATGACACATGTCCACATGTCCACACATCCATGACACATGTCCGCACATCCACACGTCCATGACACATGTCCACACATCCAAGACACACGTCCACGTGTACACAACATATGTCTACACATCCATAACACATGTCCGCACGTCCATGACACACATCCACGACACGTTCATGACACACATCCACGTGTCCATGACACACGTCCGCACATCCACGACATATGTCCACACATCCATGACACACGTCCATGACACATGTCCACATGTCCGCACATCCACGACATATGTCCGCACATCCACGACATATGTCCAACGTCCATGACACACATCCGCACATTCATGACATATGTCCGCTCATCCACGACACGAGTCCACGTTTACCTCCCTGTCCACACAAGCCCCTGCGCACACCCATGGGTGCACACTCGCACTAGAGGGTGCTGTCACCTTGTGCCGCTTGCACGCTAATGAGGGCGGGGCTTCTGGCTGGGGGGGCGTGGCCAGGAGGTGGGAAGGGTGGGGCTTGCTCCGCCCCCTCCCCCCCCTTGTAAATCTCAAGCGGTCCCACTGGGTGTAAGTGGTGTAAACAAGGCGGTGCGGCTTCTCAGGCGGAGCCCAACTGGTTCTCTCGGGGGGGGGGGCCTCGTTAGCGGCGGCCGCCTCGTTAGCGAACTCTTAATTGGCTCCAATTAGGGCGCCCACGCGCTCCCAGGAGGAGCCAGCTCTTTGCTTTACTCCTGGTTTACACAGCCCGTGGTAACCCCCGGGGTGGGGATGTGGGGTGTCCCCAGCACATGGTGGTGGGGCCATGGGGTGGTCACATGGTGGGGGGGGGGTCGTGGGGACACGTGGGACTATGGGGAGCTGGCCGTGACCTCCAGAGATGGACACGTGTGGTGGTGACATGCCAGCTGTGGCCACCAAGCTGGACATACGTGGTGGTGGGTCACCATCCGTGGCTTCCCGAGCTGCACACATGTGTCCTCCAGGCTTGGACATGTGTGTCCTCTTGCTGTGGACATACGTGGCATCTAGACCCGGACATGTGTCCTCCAGACGTGGACACGTGTGGCCATGGATTGCCAGCTGTGTTCTCCAGACCTGGACATGTGTGGCCATGGATTGCCAGCTGTGTTCTCCAGACCTGGATATACGTGTCCTCCAGACGTGGACACGTGTGGCCATGGATTGCCAGCTGTGTTCTTCAGACCTGGACATACGTGTCCTCCAGATGTGGACACACATGTCCTCCGGACCTGGACACATGTTCTACAGCCCTGGATACATGCGCACTCCAGACGTGGACACGTGTCCTATAGACACGGACAGTTGTTCTACAACCTGGAGATGTAGCCTCGAGATCTGGACACGCGTGTCCTCCAGACCTCAACATATGTCTTCCACAGCTGGACACCCGTTGCCTGTTAGCACCAGACATGGTGTTGTAGGTTGCCACCATGGCCACCAGCACCAGACACCCATGGCCATGGATTGCCCACCATGGCCACCAGCACCAGACACAGAGTTGGAGGTTGCCACCATGGCCACCAGCACCAGACACCCATGGCCATGAGTTGCCACCATGGCCACCAGCACCAGATGTGTGGTGGCAGGTTGCCACCATGGCCACCAGCACCAGACACCCAAGGCCACAAGTTGCCCACCATGGCCACCAGCACCAGACATGGGGTTGGAGGTTGCCACCATGGCCACCAGCACCAGACACCCATGGCCGTGAGTTGCCACCATGGCCACCAGCACCAGACACCCATGGCCATGAGTTGCCACCATGGCCACCAGCACCAGATGTGTGGTGGCAGGTTGCCACCATGGCCACCAGCACCAGACACCCAAGGCCACAAGTTGCCCACCATGGCCACCAGCACCAGACATGGGGTTGGAGGTTGCCACCATGGCCACCAGCACCAGACACCCATGGCCGTGAGTTGCCACCAAGGCCACCAGCACCAGACACCCATGGCCATGAGTTGCCACCATGGCCACCAGCACCAGACACCCAAGGCCACAAGTTGCCCACCATGGCCACCAGCACCAGACATGGGGTTGGAGGTTGCCACCATGGCCACCAGCACCAGACACCCATGGCCGTGAGTTGCCACCATGGCCACCAGCACCAGACACCCATGGCCATGAGTTGCCACCATGGCCACGAGTTGCCACCATGGCCACCAGCACCAGACACCCATGGCCATGAGTTGCCACCATGGCCACCAGCACCAGACACCCAAGGCCACAAGTTGCCCACCATGGCCACCAGCACCAGACATGGGGTTGGAGGTTGCCACCATGGCCACCAGCACCAGACACCCATGGCCGTGAGTTGCCACCAAGGCCACCAGCACCAGACACCCATGGCCGTGAGTTGCCCACCATGGCCACCAGCACCCAACCTACATGGCCGCGACTTGTCCGCCATGGCCACCAACCCCAACCCTCAGAACTTGGGCAACTTCCTCACCACGCCCATGGCGGCCATGATCCCCCCACTCCTCTCCCCAGCCCCACGGCCACGGTGGCCATGCTGTTGCCACGGGACGGTGGAAGGTGGCCACGTTTCACAGGACTTTATTCCAGGAGATCTTCCCAGTTGCGCAAGGAAGGTGGGGCGGGATGGGGGAAGGGAGAAGACCCCTGGTATTTGAGGGGGATGGGGAGAGGGGAGGAGTCTTCCTTTTGGGGGCGTGGCTTCAGATATGGCTGTTCCTCCTCATGGTGTCGTGGATCCAAGCAGTGAACTCGCAGACGCGGGTGTAGACGCCCGGCTTGCCCTGCTGCCCGCACACCTGCATGCCCCACGACACGATGCCCTGCAGCTCGTCCTGACACACCAGCGGACCCCCCGAGTCACCCTGGTGGAGAGAAAGCAACCAATGAGATGATAGGCCCGTGGTTGGCTCTCACCAAATCCCGCCCCAACTTCACGCCGCGGGGACCTTGCAGGCCCCATGGTTCTCCCTTGGGCACCACCACGCCCCACGGGGTCAAGGGATGGAGACCACCACGCCCCACGGGGTCAAGGGATGGAGACCACCACGCCCCACGGGGTCAAGGGATGGAGACCGCCACGCCCCACGGGGTCAAGGGATGGAGACCAGCACGCCCTATGGGGTCAAGGGATGGAGACCGCCACGCCCTATGGGGTCAAGGTATGGGGGTCAAGACATGGAGACCACCACGCCCCACGGGGTCAAGGGATGGAGACCGCCACGCCCCATGGGGTCAAGGGATGGAGACCACCACACCCTATGGGGTCAAGGGATGGAGACCACCACGCCCTATGGGGTCAAGATGTGGAGACCACCACGCCCCACGGGGTCAAGGGAAGGACATCACTACGCCCTATGGGGTGCTGGAGCTGAGGCCCAGGAGGTCCCTATAGCACTGGGGAGGTCCCTATACTGCCATGGGGTCCCCATAGCATCCAGGGGGGCTGTAGAGTTCTTGGGGGGGTCCCTATAGCACCCAGGCTTTCCTATAAGACCCTGAGGGTCCTCTAGTACCCCAGAGGTGGGTGCTGGTCCCTATAGCACCCAGGGGTGTGCATGGTGCTTGGGGAGGGGTCCCTATAGCACCCAGCGTACCTATGGAACCCAGGTGGTCCCTATAGCACCCTGGGGGTCCCCGTGGTGCTTGGAGGGATCCCTACAGCACCTCGTGTCCCCAAGACTCAATCACCATGGAGTTGGGGGTCCTCTACTGGTCCTCAACGCCAAGCGGGCAGGGTGCCCCCACCCCAAATTCTTCTCCGTTGGGGTCTCTCCTTAGGGATAGGGTGGGTGGAGCCAACCCCACCCAGCACCTACCTGGCAAGAGTCGGTGCCCCCCGAGCTGACGCCGGCGCAGAGCATGTTCTTGGTGATGCCCTTGGGGTAGAGTTTGCTGCATTCTTCGTTGGGTATGGTGTAGACCACGGCGCACTGGAGAACATCGGGGAAGTAGCCTGGGGACAGTGGGACACGGTCAGGGGTCCCGACACACACCTCGGCCCGGGGGTACAGTCCCAGGGGAGGACAGAAAGGGGGGGGACCCTCTCTCGTCTAGGGTGACGTTGGCGGTGACAGCCCACCATGGAAGATGCCCTCAAGGTGAGGGATGATTGGGCACCGTGGAGGTGATTTGGAGTCTCCTGTGGCGTGGACCTGGTGGAGAACGGAGACCTCCACAGCCACCCCGTGGACTGCTGATGGACACAGGACTCCCCACGGGGGAGTTGTCCCCAAGATGCTGAGATGTCCCGAAGATGCTAAGATGACCCCAAGACTCTAAGATGTCCCCAAGATGCTGAGATATCCCCAAGATGCTAAGATGTCCCCAAGACTCTAAGATATCCCAAAGACGCTAAAATGTCCCCAAGATGCTGAGATATCCCAAAGACGCTAAGATGTCCCCAATATGCTGAGATGTCCCGAAGACACCAAGATGTCCCCAAGATGCTGAGATATCCCCAAGACACTAAGATGTGTCAAAGACACTGTTGTCCCCAAGATGTTGAGATATCCCCAAGATGCTGAGATGTCCCCAAGACTCTAAGATATCCCAAAGACGCTGAGATATCCCCAAGACGCTGAGATATCCCCAAGACACTAAGATGTCTCCAATATGCTGAGATGTCCTGAAGACGCTAAGATGTCCCCAAGACTCTAAAATGTCCCCAAGATGCTGAGATGTCCCCAATATGCTGAGATGTCCTGAAGACGCTAAGATGTCCCCAAGACTCTAAGATGTCCCCAAGATGCTGAGATATCCCCAAGATGCTAAGATGTCCCCAAGACGCTGAGATATCTGCAAGACGCTAAGATGTCCGCAAGACGCTGAGATGTCCCCAACATGCTGAGATGGCCCCAGACCCCTTGAAGACCCCACCAAGTGGTGCAAAGAGGTTTTTCCACCTACCTTCGGGGCTGCTGGTGCTGCCCCAGCCCGACACGATGCACTCGGTGTTGGCTGGGGGACAACGTTTGGGGAGGGCCACGGGATGGATGTAGTCGGTGAAACGGGCCGGTTTCTGGAGCTTCAGCAGCATGATGTCACTGTCATGGCTGGTGGGGTCGTAGTTGGGGTGGATGAAGGCCTTGGCCGAGTTGATGCACTGCTCCGTCCCCTCCTTGGTCTTCAAGCTGTGGTCGCCCATGCGGATGGGGATGGAGCTGTGCAATGGGGGGGGGTTGGAGAAAGGACCGTGGTGAGGTTCCCTGGTGGACGTGGCACATGGCAGGGAAGGTCCACGTGGTGGTGGTTGGGAGGAGCTCCTGGGAATTTCGGCAAAAAGCTTCCCCTCCTATCATTAATACCTTGAACCAGATGGGGAAACTGAGGCTCGGAGCCCAACGTCACCCAGCAGGTCAGCTGGAGAGTCAGCCAAAGTGAAGCGAGTCCCCCCCTTGGTCCAACCCAAGTTGAAGAAGAACCGGCTCCAACTTGAGGACCCAGAGGTCCTGGCCGCTCTCCAGGTCCCCGCCGCACCCGACTAAACCCTCAAATTTGGATTTTTTTTCTTCCCCATTTTTCTAGCAGCTCCTCCCCGTACATCAGTACTCAGCCAGGAGAAGCTCGGACCACCAAAAAATGGAGGAATGTCCACACTTCTACCTCGAGGAGATGGTTTGAGCCCCCACGGTGCGGGGACGGTGGCCTCCGTGGTCCTCCCATGGGCTTAGCACATGGGTAACCCCTGCCCAGACCAGTCACACCAGTGCTCCTCAAACTGGTTTGCTCCCTCCACCCAACCCCGTTCTGGTCCAGGCCAGGTCCCAGTCCACGGAGCTGGTGGGAACGGGGAGAGGAGAAGACCTCTCTTCAGACCCAATCATCGGTCACCAAATTTGGGGGCAGTTCAGGTCCTTCTTGGCCAGCGTCCCCAGGTGGCCACCCCCCCAGTTGCCTCAGGTGGCCAAGTGAGGAGACCTCTACGGAAGAGTGAGGACCGTGGCTCCCGACACGGTGGTGGTGGCCCGGCCTCTCCCGGAGACAGGGATCACATGGTTCTTGGGAAGATGTCTGCGTGACCCTGCAGAACCTCAGGAGCTAGGAGACGCTGGGATTGAGAACTTCTTGGCCATGCTCAGGGGGAGGCAACTGGATGGTTGTGGTGGTCAACCCAGTTAGATGGTCATTCTGGGAGCCCAACTAGATGGTTGAGGTGGCCAGGCCAGTTAGATGGTCATTCTGGGAGCCCAACTAGATGGATAAGGTCACCAACCCAGTTAGATGGTCATTCTGGGTGGTCAACCCAGTTAGATGGTCATTCTGGGAGCCCAACTGGATGGATGAGGTCACCAACCCAGTTAGATGGTCATTCTGGGTGGTCAACCCAGTTAGATGGTCATTCTGGGAGCCCAACTGGATGGATGAGGTCACCAACCCAGTTAGATGGTCATTCTGGGTGGTCAACCCAGTTAGATGGTCATTCTGGGAGCCCAACTGGATGGATGAGGTCACCAACCCAGTTAGATGGTCATTCTGGGTGGTCAACCCAGTTAGATGGTCATTCTGGGAGCCCAACTGGATGGATGAGGTCACCAACCCAGTTAGATGGTCATTCTGGGTGGTCAACCCAGTTAGATGGTCATTCTGGGAGCCCAACTGGATGGTTATGGTGGCCAGGCCAACGGGATGGTCATACTGGGAAGCCAATGGCATGGTAGCGTTGGGCAAGCCAACTGGATGGTTGCGTTGGGCATAGATGTGGCCTCCTCTCTGCCCAGCAGTTAGCCACCCAGTCCCAACTGGTTGATGGGAAGAAACGGGTCCCAGAAGGCTGTGGGGCGGGGGCGGGGGCGGGGAGGAGGAGGAGCTGCCCTAGAGACCCCGCCCAACGACCACCTCTACCTTTGCGATTCCCCACCCCCTCATTGAACCAAGTCCCAACCACCGCCAGCTCCTGCTGGCCATCTCCACGCTTCCTCCCAGTAACCCGCCCACCTTACTGGGTTTTGGGGGGGGCGGGGGGGGGTGGGTGGGGGTGTCACCCCACCTCTTGGTGTCACAGTGGGCGGCCGTCAGCACCCAGGACTTGCCGACGAGGACCCCGCCGCAGTGGATGTTGTTCTGGGGTCCCAGCAGGACCACCTGGTAGGGGTGACGTTTCTTCTGGCAGCTGCGACCCCCCACGATCCGATTTTCGTCCCCCACGGCCGCTGCGGGAGCCCAAATGGGGTTCGGCACCTTCCTTTTCCTTTCCCAGTTCCCTCCCAGTTTCCACCAGTTCCACCCAGTTTCCGACAGTTCCACCCAGTTTCCGACAGTTCCACCCAGTTTCCTCCTAAGGGTTCTGGTCGATCACCCAGCACCTCCCCGTGTCACCCCCACCCCCCCGTCGTGGCCTCCCAGCTCTTCCTTTCCCTCCCAGTGCCCCCAGTGACCTACCGCTTCCCACCCACTGCCTCCCAGTGCCCTCCCAGTTCTTTCCCAATGCTGCTTCGTTCCCCCTCCGTGGCCCCCAGTGCCTCCCTGCGTCACACCATTTCCTCCCACTGCCTGCCAAGTCTTCCCAGTAGCCTCCAGTTCCCTCCCAGCGCCCCCAGTTGCTCTCAGCGCCCTCCCAGTACACCCTCAGCACCTTCCAGTTCCCTCCCAGTACACCCTCGGCACCTTCCAGTTCCCTCCCAGTAACACTCCGTATCTCCCTGGTGCCTCCCAGTGCTTCCCCATCCCTTTCCACGTGCCACCAGTGTGCCCCCAGTTCACCTCCAGCTCCTTCCCAGTATGCCCCCAGTGCCCTCCATTACCTTCCAGCAACCTCCTCATTCCCTTCTACACCCCACCAGTGCTCCCAGTGCCCCCCTTGCAGTGTCCCCCAGTACCTTCTCTTTCCCTCTTCCCTGCACCAGTACACTCCCACTGCCTCCCAGTGCCCCCAGTTCACCCACAGCTCCCTCCCGGTACCAGTTCCATGCTATCCATTGCCTCCCAGTGCTTCCTCTTTCTCCTTCCCACTCACACCAGTATGCTCCCACTGCCTCCCAGTGTCCCCAGTTCACCTCCAGTACTCCCCAGTGCTCTCTCGGGGCCTCCCAGTGTCCTCCCAGTACCTTCCACTCTCTCTCCCAACTCCACCAGTGCCCCCCAGAACCCTCCCAGTGCCCTCCCAGCAGTCCCTAGTGCGCCCCAGTTCCCTCCCAGTGCCCCCCACTTCACTCCCAGTGCCCCTTAGTGCCCCCCAGTCCCCTCCCAGTGCCCCTTAGAGCCCTCCCAGCACACCCTAGCATCCCCCAGTGCCCCTCAGTGCGCTCCCAGTGCCCCCCTAGCACCCTTTAGTGCCCCCCAGCACCCTCCCAGTAGCCCCCAGTGCCCCCCAGTACCTCCTAGTGCTTCCCAGCACCCTCGCAGCACTCTCTAGTGCTCCCCAGCACCCTCCCAGGGCCCCCCAGCACCCTGCAGTGCCCTCCAGCACCCTCCCAGCGCTCCCCAGTGCCCTCCCAGTGCCCCCCACCACCCCCAGTGACCTCCCAGCGCCCCCCAGTGACCTCCAGCACCCTCCCAGCGCCCTCCCAGTGCTCTCCCAGTGCCCCCCAGCACCCCTCAGTGCCCTCCAGCACCCCCTAGTGCCCTCCCAGTGCCCCCCAGCACCCTTGGTGCCCTCCCAGTGCCCCCCAGTGCCCTCCCAGTGCCCCCTAGCGCCCCCCAGCACCTTCCCAGTGCTCCCCAGCACCCCTCACTGCCCTCCAGTGCCCTCCAGTGCCCTCCCAGCACCCCCCAGTGCCCTCCCAGTGCCGCCCAGCACCCCCAGCACCCCCCAGTGCCCTCCCAGTGCCCCCCAATGCCCTCCCAGTGCCCCCCAGTGCCCTCCCAGCACCCCCCAGTGCCCCACAATGCCCCCCAGCACCCTCCCAGTGCCCTCCCAGCGCCCCCCAGCACCCTCCCAGCGCCCCCCAATGCCCTCCCAGCGCCCCCCAGCACCCTCCCAGTGCCCCCCAGCGCCCCCCAGTGCCCTCCCAGCGCCCCCCAGCACCCCCCAATGCCCTCCCAGCGCCCCCCAGTGCCCTCCCAGTGCCCCCAATGCCCCCCAATGCCCTCCCAGTGCCCTCCCAGCGCCCCCCAGTGCCCTCCCAGTGCCCCCCAGTGCCCTCCCAGTGCCCCCCAATGCCCTCCCAGTGCCCTCCCAGCGCCCCCCAATGCCCTCCCAGTGCCCCCTAATGCCCTCCCAGCGCCCCCTAGCGCCTCCCAGCACCCCCCAGTGCCCCCCAGTGCCCTCACCGGTGGCGAGGAGTAGCAGCGGCAGGAGGCGCTCCATGGCGGCGGGCGTCCGGCGGGAGGAAGAGGAGGCTGGCGGGGCGTCGGGCCCAGCCCCTTAAATCCCAGTTGGGCCCCGCCTGGGCTGGGGCCACCCCGGGAGGGAGCGAGGCCGGTCGGGGCGGTCTCACCCTCCCGCCACACCTCGGCCCCGGGGCGGCGCGGGTGCCTCCCAGTGCCTCCCAGTGCCTCCCAGTGCTTCCCAGGGCCTTGCCCAGAGCCTTCCCAGTGTCTCCCGGGGCATCCCAGGGCCTCCCAGCTCCTGCTGGGGCATCCCAGTGCCATCCCAGTGCCTCCCAGTTCCTCCTGGGGCATCCCAGTGCCATCCCAGTGCCTCCCAGTTCCTCCTGGGGCATCCCAGTGCCTCCCAGTGCCTCCCAGTGCTTCCCAGGGCCTTGCCCAGAGCCTTCCCAGTGTCTCCCGGGGCATCCCAGGGCCTCCCAGTGCCATCCCAGGGCCTCCCAGTTCCTGCTGGGGCATCCCAGTGCGATCTCAGTGCCTCCCAGTTCCTCCTGGGGCATCCCAGTGCCTCCCAGTGCCTCCAAGTGCTTCCTAGGGCCTTGCCCAGAGCCTTCCCAGTGTCTCCCGGGGCATCCCAGTGCCTCCCAGTTCCTGCTGGGGCATCCCAGTGCCATCCCAGTGCCTCCCAGTTCCTCCTGGGGCATCCCAGTGCCTCCCAGTTCCTCCTGGGGAATCCCAGTGCCATCCCAGTGCCATCCCAGTGCCTCCCAGTTCCTCCTGGGGCATCCCAGTGCCTCCCAGTTCCTCCTGGGGAATCCCAGTGCCATCCCAGTGCCATCCCAGTGCCTCCCAGTTCCTCCTGGGGCATCCCAGGGCCTCCCAGTGCAATCCCAGTGCCTCCAAGTGCTTCCTAGGGCCTTGCCCAGAGCCTTCCCAGTGTCTCCCGGGGCATCCCAGAGCCTCCCAGTGCCATCCCAGGGCCTCCCAGTTCCTGCTGGGGCATCCCAGTGCGATCTCAGTGCCTCCCAGTTCCTCCTGGGGCATCCCAGTGCCTCCAAGTGCTTCCCAGGGCCTTGCCCAGAGCCTTCCCAGTGTCTCCCGGGGCATCCCAGGGCCTCCCAGTTCCTGCTGGGGCATCCCAGTGCCATCCCAGTGCCTCCCAGTTCCTCCTGGGGCATCCCAGTGCCATCCCAGTGCCTCCAAGTGCTTCCTAGGGCCTTGCCCAGAGCCTTCCCAGTGTCTCCTGGGGCATCCCAGTGCCTCCCAGTTCCTCCTGGGGCATCCCAGTGCCATCCCAGTGCCTCCCAGTTCCTCCTGGGGCATCCCAGTGCCTCCCAGTTCCTCCTGGGGCATCCCAGTGCCATCCCAGTGCCATCCCAGTGCCTCCCAGTTCCTCCTGGGGCATCCCAGGGCCTCCCAGTGCAATCCCAGTGCCTCCAAGTGCTTCCTAGGGCCTTGCCCAGAGCCTTCCCAGTGTCTCCCGGGGCATCCCAGGGCCTCCCAGTGCCATCCCAGGGCCTCCCAGTTCCTGCTGGGGCATCCCAGTGCGATCTCAGTGCCTCCCAGTTCCTCCTGGGGCATCCCAGTGCCTCCCAGTGCCTCCCAGTGCTTCCCAGGACCTTGCCCAGAGCCTTCCCAGTGTCTCCCGGGGCATCCCAGGGCCTCCCAGTTCCTGCTGGGGCATCCCAGTGCCATCCCAGGGCCTCCCAGTTCCTCCTGGGGCATCCCAGTGCCATCCCAGTGCCTCCCAGTTCCTCCTGGGGCATCCCAGGGCCTCCCAGTGCAATCCCAGTGCCTCCAAGTGCTTCCTAGGGCCTTGCCCAGAGCCTTCCCAGTGTCTCCCGGGGCATCCCAGGGCCTCCCAGTGCCATCCCAGGGCCTCCCAGTTCCTGCTGGGGCATCCCAGTGCCATCCCAGTGCCTCCCAGTTCCTCCTGGGGCATCCCAGGGCCTCCCAGTGCAATCCCAGTGCCTCCAAGTGCTTCCTAGGGCCTTGCCCAGAGCCTTCCCAGTGCCTCCCGGGGCATCCCAGGGCCTCCCAGTTCCTGCTGGGGCATGCCAGTGCCTCCCAGTGCCATCCCAGTGCCTGCCAGTGCTTCCCAGGGCCTTCCCAGTGCCTCCCAGGGCATCCCAGGGCCTCCCAGTGCCATCCCAGTGCCTCCCAGTTCCTCCTGGGGCATCCCAGTACCTCCCAGTTCCTCCTGGGGCATCCCAGTGCCTCCCAGTGCAATCCCAGTGCCTCCAAGTGCTTCCCAGGGCCTTGCCCAGAGCCTTCCCAGGGCCTCCCAGTGCCTCCCAGTGCTTCCCAGGGCCTCCCAGTGCCATCCCAGGGCCTCCCAGGGCCTTTCCCAAAGTCTTCCCAGTGCATCCCGGGGCATCCCAGGGCCTCCCAGTGCCATTCCAGGGCCTCCCAGTTCCTGCTGGGGCCTCCCAGTGCCATCCCAGTGCCTCCCAGTTCCTCCTGGGGCATCCCAGTGCCATCCCAGTGCCATCCCAGTGCCTCCCAGTTCCTCCTGGGGCGTCCCAGTACCTCCCAGTACCTTCCAGTGCCTTCTGGGGTGTCCCAGTGCCTCCCAGTGCTTCCCAGTGCCTTCTGGGGCATATCAGTGCCTTCCCAGTGCTTCTGAGGTATCCTAGTGCTTCCCAGTGCCTCCCAGTGCCTTCTGGGACATCCCAGTGCCTCCCAGTGCCTCCCACAGCTTCCCAGTGCCTCCCAGTGGTTCTCAGTACCTCCCAGTGCTTCCCAGTGCCTCCCCAGCGTCTCCAGGGGACTCCCAGTGTGTCCTGTAGCCTTCTGGGCATCCCAGTACCTCCCACTCCTTCCCAGTAACTCCAGGGACCTCCCAGTGCCTCCTGGTACCTCCCAGTATCTCCTAGTGCCTCCCAGTTCAACCCAGTGCCTGCTGGGGCTTCCCAGTGCCACCCAGTGCCTCCAGTATCTCCCAGTGCCTCCCATTGCATCCTTGTGCCTCCCAGCATGTCCCAGTGCCTCCCAGTACAAGCCAGTATGTCCCATTGCCTTTCAGAGCATCCCAGTATATCCCACTCTGCCCCAGTGCTTCCCAGGGCCTCCCAAAGTGTCCCAGTGCATCTGGGCACCTCCCAGTGCCTCCCAGTGTGTCCCAGTTTGTGTCTCAGTCTCTCTCAGGAAATGCCCTGCTCCCTCCCAGTATGTCCCAGTACACCTCAGTGCATCCCAGTGCACCCCCTGAGCCCCTCTAGGACCTCCCAGTGCCTTCCAGTGCCCTTCCTGGCCTTCCCAGTTCATCCCCATACCTCCCAGTTCACCCCCCATACCTATCAGGGCCTTCCCGTACTTCCCAGTATGTCCCAGTGCCCTTCCCAGTGCCTCCCAGTGCCTTTGTCCTTCCCAGTGCCTCCCAGTTCATCTCCACACCTATCCAAGCCTTCCTGTGCTTCCCAGTATGTCCCAGTGCCCTTCCTGTCCTTCCCAGTTCATCCCTGTACCTCCCAATTCATGCCCCATATCTATCAGGGCCTTCCTGTGCTTCCCAGTATGTCCCAGTGCCCTTCCCAGTATGTCCCAGTGCCCTTCCCAGTACCTCCCAGTGCTCTTCTTGTCCTTCCCAGTTCATCCCTGTACCTCCCAGTTGACCCCCACACCTATCCGAGCCTTCCTGTGCTTCCCAGTATGTCCCAGTGCCCTTCCCAGTGCTTCCCAGTGCCCTTCTTGTCCTTTCCCGTACCTCCCAGTTGACCCCCACACCTATCCGAGCCTTCCTGTGCTTCCCAGTATGTCCCAGTGCCCTTCCCAGTGCTTCCCAGTGCCCTTCTTGTCCTTTCCCGTACCTCCCAGTTGACCCCCACACCTATCCGAGCCTTCCTGTGCTTCCCAGTATGTCCCAGTGCCCTTCCCAGTGCCTTTCTTGTCCTTTCCCGTACCTCCCAGTTGACCCCCACACCTATCCGAGCCTTCCCGTGCTTCCCACTATGTCCCAGTGCCCTTCCCAGTGCTTCCCAGTGGCCTTCCTGTGCTTCCCAGTGGCCTTCCTGTCCTTCCCAGTGCCTCCCAGTGCCTCCCAGTGCCATCCTGGTCCTGTCTGCCAGGTCACCTCCAGGCAGCCGCACCGGGGCCAAATACCCCAGGGTCACTTGCCAGCCCCCAAATTACCCACAATGCCCTGCGGCTCTGGAGCGGAGGGGAGGGGCTAACCTTCCTTGAGGCCCCTCCCACCTCCCGGAGTGGGCGGAGCCCAATTAACACCAGGTAACGAACTCTCTGGTAGGGGGGGGCTGGACCCCAAAGGAGGGGTGAGGGCGGGCGAGCCCCAGCGTGCCTCAGTTTCCCCCTTCGCCCTCTCCCATAATCCCTTAATAACAGGGCGGGGCGGGGCCGGATCCCACCCACGGTCGGTGGGTGGGGGGGGTGGGGGGGGCCACCCATGGTGTGGGGGGGGGCAGAGTTAAGGGGACCCCCAAATCAGGGGCAAAGGGGACCCTTAAATGAGGGGCAGAGTTAAGGGGACCCCTAAATCAGGGGCAAAGGGGACACCCCAAATCAGGGGCAGAGTTTTGGGGACCCCCAAAGGAGGGGCAGAGTTAAGGGGACCCACAAATCAGGGGCAAAGGGGACCCTAAATTAGGGGCAGAGTTTTGGGGACCCCCCAAGAAGGACAGAGAACTGGGGGACCCCCAAAGGAGGGGCAGAGTTTTGGGGACCCCAAAATCGGGGGCAAAGGGGACACCCCAAATCAGGGGCAGAGTTTTGGGGACCCCCAAATCTGGGGCAAAGGGGACCCCTAAATGAGGGGCAGAGTAAAGGGGACCCCCAAATTAGGGACAGAGTTCAGGGGACCCCCAAATGAGGGGCAGAGTAAAGGGGACCCCCAAATCAGGGGCAGAGTTTTGGGGACCCCCAAAATCAGGGGCGAAGGGGACCCCTAAATCAGGGGCAGAGTAAAGGGGACCCCCCCAAATTAGGGACAGAGTTTTGGGGACCCCTAAATCAGGGGCAAAGGAGACCCCCAAATCAGGGTCGGAGTTTTGGGGACCCCCAAATCAGGGCCGAAGGGGACCCCCAAATCAGGGTCAGAGTTCAGGGCACCCCCAAAGCCGGGGCAGATGCCGGTGACCCCGATTTCCCACCACCCCCCCCCCCCCCCCCCCGCCCCCGGGGGTGTCACCGGGGGTTGCTTCCTCCCAGCGTAAATCAGGAGGAAGGTCCCCGGGGTCACCGGGGCGGTTCCCCTCCCTGAAAAACCCGTCCCCACCCTCCGTCCGTCCGTCTGTCCCCACGGGGTGGCCGGGCGTGTCGTCATCGTCGTCACCTCGTCATCATCGTCGTCACCTCGTTTGTCACCTCCTTTCTTGAGCGCCCGCCAGGTCCTGCTAGAGAACTGGGGTGACAGGTTTGGGGACCTCCAGGTGGCTCTGGGGACGCTGGGATGGGGACAAGGGACTACCCATGGGGTTGGGTGCCTGTCCCCAAGGTCAGATGTCACCCGTGGTGGTGGGCCCATCGCAAGCGCGGATGTCACCCGTTGGGTTGGGTGCCTGTCCCCAAGGTCAGATGTCAGCCATGGTGGTGGGCACCCATCGCAAATGCAGATGTCACCCGTTGGGTTGGGTGCCTGTCCCCAAGGTTAGATGTCAGCCATGGTGGTGGGCACCCATCGCAAGCGCGGATGTCACCCGTTGGGTTGGGCGCCTGTCCCCAAGGTCAGATGTCACCCGTGGTGGTGGGCACCCATCCCTGGCACAGATGCCACCCATGGGGTTGGGCGCCTGTCCCCGTCCAAGGTCAGATGTCACCCGTGGTGGTGGGCACCCATCCCTGGCACAGATGCCACCCATGGGGTTGGGCGCCTGTCCCCGTCCAAGGTCAGATGTCACCCGTGGTGGTGGGCACCCATCGCAAGCGCGGATGTCACCCGTTGGGTTGGGTGCCTGTCCCCAAGGTCAGATGTCACCCGTGGTGGTGGGCACCCATCGCAAACGCAGATGTCACCCGTTGGGTTGGGTGCCTGTCCCCAAGGTTAGATGTCAGCCATGGTGGTGGGCACCCATCGCAAGCGTGGATGTCACCCGTTGGGTTGGGCGCCTGTCCCCAAGGTCAGATGTCACCCGTGGTGGTGGGCACCCATCGCAAGCACAGATGTCACCCGTTGGGTTGGGTGCCTGTCCCCAAGGTCAGATGTCACCCGTGGTGGTGGGCACCCATCGCAAGCGCGGATGTCACCCGTTGGGTTGGGCGCCTGTCCCCAAGGTCAGATGTCACCCGTGGTGGTGGGCACCCATCGCAAGCGTGGATGTCACCCGTTGGGTTGGGCGCCTGTCCCCAAGGTCAGATGTCACCCGTGGTGGTGGGCACCCATCCCTGGCACAGAGCAAGATGCCACCCATGACGATGGCCACCTGTGGACACGTTGTCACCCCTCGGCCACCAACAGGTCCTTGCTTGTCCCCAAAGTGTCCCCTTGCCTCCCCCTGAGGGTGTCCCATGAAGTTCTCATGAACTTGTCACCCTCAGGGCCAAGAGGACCTGTCCCCACAGCACTGATGTCCCTGGAGGACCCCCCCAAAAATTCGGGGACAGTCCCAAGGGAGCTCCCTTCCTGAGCTCCCCAAGGCCTTCGGCTAATTAGAAGACTAATTACTCCTAACGAGGTTTCCACGTCCCTCTCCAGATGCCCCCGAAGGACCCTTCTGTGAGGTCCCTTCGTGTCACCGTGTCCCCAGAGACTCCCCCTCCCTTCCCTGGGTGCCCTTGGCTTTCAACGAAGCTCCCAATTAGCGCCGCCTCCGCTCCTTGCCTGGTATAATTAATTCATTAATTAACGGCATAATTCATTAGGGCGGGGTCCCTATGGCCGATGAAGCTGCCTCGAAATTTGGGGAGAAGAAAGCTCCCGGCACCGGTAGGTGTACGGGGATTTGGCCGGGGATTAATTATCTCCATTAATTAGTTTTATTAATTAATCCCTTTCCCCAGTGTAAGGTGGGGAGGAGGAACCCGTGTCTCGTTGTAAACGGAGGGGGGGTGTTTCTCGTTAACGCTAACGAGGGAAACCCATCTGCGTCACTCATTAAATGGTTGGTTCCCCCCCCAAATCCAGTTACCCCCCCAATTCCCACTAACCCCCACTCCCCAGTGCTCCCAGTGCCCCCAAATCCCTCTGCTCCCCCCAAAACCCCCCCAAAATCCAGTTACCCCATTTCCCGCTGACACCCACTCCCCAGTGCTCCCAGTTACCCCCCCAATTCCCACTGCCCCCCCAAATCCAGTTACCTCCCCAATTTCCACTGACACCCACTCCCCAGTGCTCCCAGTTAATCCCCAATTCCCACTGACCCCCACTCCCCAGTGCCCCCAAGTCCCCCTGCTCCCCCCAAAACCCCCCCAAAATCCAGTTACCCCAATTCCCGCTGACACCCACTCCCCAGTGCTCCCAGTTACCCCCCCAATTCCCACTGCCCCCCCAAATCCAGTTACCTCCCCAATTTCCACTGACACCCACTCCCCAGTGCTCCCAGTTAATCCCCAATTCCCACTGACCCCCACTCCCCAGTGCCCCCAAGTCCCCCTGCTCCCCCCCAAATCCCCCAAAATCCAGTTACCCCAATTCCTGCTGACACCCACTCCCCAGTGCTCCCAGTTGCCCCCCCAATTCCCACTGCCCCCCACTCCCCAGTGCTCCCAGTGCCCCCAATTCCCACTGCCCCCCCCCAAATCCAGTTACCCCCGTGCCGAGCAGGACAGGTCCCAGTGGATGGGGGGGGGGGGAGGGGGTGTGGTTTTCCCATCGATCCCTCAGCCCCGCCCCCCCCCCCCCCGACTCCATCTTTCCGGTTTCGCTCTTTTCCTTTATTTTTCAACCCAAATGTCACCGTTTCCCAAGTGCATTCTGGGAAAAATTTTTTTTTTTTTTTTTTTTTGTGTTCCTCCTGCCCACCCCACGCGCAATAAGTGGGGGTGGGTGGGGTGAAGTCCCTCGTGGGGGAAATCCGGTGGAGGGGAAGCTGGTGGAGCTGAAGGTCTCACTGCCTCCCGATGTATTTTCTGATCCAAGGCACAGCTCGGCAGACGTTGGAGTAGACGCCGGGTTGTCCTCGACGCCCGCAGACGGCCATGCCCCACGAGACCACGCCTTGCAGCATCCCGTTGCAGACGAGCGGGCCCCCGGAGTCACCCTGAGGGGGGGAGCGGGGAGAAGGGCACGTGGTGGGTCGCACTTGTGGGACATAGAGCTCGCGTGGGTCCCTCTACGTGCCGGGGCCCTTCCCTGGTTTTATGGGTTGGGTTGGAGATAATGGTGGAGGAACCCAAACTTTGCATGAGCCCATCAACGTGCCATGACCCAGCTCCATGGTTGGTGGGAACCCAAACCTTGCATGGGACCGTCAACGTGCCATGACCCAGCTCCATGGCTCAAGGAGAAGGTCGGTGGTGGGAACCCAAACCTTGCATGGGACCGTCAACGTGCCATGACCCAGCTCCATGGCTCAAGGAGAAGGTCGGTGGTGGGAACCCAAACCTTGCATGGGCCCGTCAATGTGCCATGACCCAGCTCCATGGTTGGTGGGAACCCAAACCTTGCATGGGACCGTCAACGTGCCATGACCCAGCTCCATGGCTCAAGGAGAAGGTCGGTGGTGGGAACCCAAACCTTGCATGGGCCCGTCAACGTGCCGTGACCCAGCGTCATGGTTGGTGGGAACCCAAACCTTGCATGAGCCCGTCAACGTGCCGTGACCCAGCGTCATGGTTGGTGGGAACCCAAACCTTGCATGGGCCCGTCAACATGCCATGACCCAGCTCCATGGCTCAAGGAGAAGGTCGGTGGTGGGAACCCAAACCTTGCATGGGCCCATCAACGTGCCATGACCCAGCGTCATGGTTGGTGGGAACCCAAACTTTGCATGAGCCCGTCAACGTGCCGTGACCCAGCGTCATGGTTGGTGGGAACCCAAACCTTGCATGGGCCCGTCAACATGCCATGACCCAGCTCCATGGCTCAAGGAGAAGGTCGGTGGTGGGAACCCAAACCTTGCATGGGCCCGTCAACGTGCCGTGACCCAGCGTCATGGTTGGTGGGAACCCAAACCTTGCATGGGCCCGTCAACGTGCCGTGACCCAGTGTCATGGTTGGTGGGAACCCAAACCTTGCATGGGCCCGTCAACATGCCATGACCCAGCTCCATGGCTCAAGGAGAAGGTCGGTGGTGGGAACCCAAACCTTGCATGGGCCCGTCAACGTGCCGTGACCCAGCGTCATGGTTGGTGGGAACCCAAACCTTGCATGGGACCGTCAACGTGCCATGACCCAGCTCCATGGTTGGTGGGAACCCAAACCTTGCATGAGCCCATCAACATGCTGTGGCCCTTCCCTGGTTTTAAGGCTTGGGTTGAAGGAACCCAAGACTTGCATGGGCTCATCTCACCCTGTTTTTGAACTCAAAGCCACACCAAGACCCTCCTTTCCCCAGCAGCAACCTGGGAGGTGGGTAAAGGGACATCACCCCCCCTTCTTCTTACCTGGCAGGAATCGATGCCCCCCTGGGGGACACCGGCGCAGAACATGTTGGGGGTGACGGCATTCCCGTAGGCTCTGGCGCATTTGTCCTTCCCAAAAGTTTGGATGGCGGCGCACTGCAAATTTTTGGGCAGATACGCTGCACGACAAGGTGGGGATGGAGAGAGACACGGTGAGAAGGGGCAGCCCCCTGATGCCGAGGCCCGAGCAGATCTCATTACACTTTTGGTAGGGTTCTTTGGGAGGTGGATGACAGAGATGCCTCCAGCAGAGATGGGTAGGTCGACACAAAGGAAACCCAATCCCAAAGGGAAAACCCAACCCCAAAAGGAAACCCCAACCCCGAAGGGAAAACCCAACCCCGAAGGGAAAAACTCAACCTCAAAGGGAAAAACACAACCTCAAAGGGAAAAACTCAACCTCAAAGGGAAAACTCAACCTCAAAGGGAAAAACTCAACCTCAAAGGGAAAACTCAACCCCAAAGGGAAAAACTCAACCCCAAAGGGAAAAACTCAACCTCAAAGGGAAACCCCAACCCCAAAGGGAAACCCCAACCCCAAAGGGAAACCCCAACCCCGAAGGGAAACCCCAACCCCGAAGGGAAAACTCAACTAAACGTCGCTCTCCGTGGGGAGCTGCTCCCTGGGCAGAGTTAAGGTGACATCAGGGAAGACCTTATCCCACTTTCCCAGCCGAGAAAGCCACCTGGTCTCCTTGGTGACCCTCTCCCCTGCCCAACTACCTCCCCCCGCCATCCCACCTCTTCCACCGAGATCTCCATCATGAACCAGTACCTCCAGGGGACTTGGTCGTGCCCCAACCAGAGACGCTGCACCTCATCCCATCCATGGGACACCTCGTGGCTAATCTGATCTTCTTGATGCTGTTGCTGAACTGAACGGGTTTGTTCAGCCTCAGGAGCATGAAGTCATTGTCATTCTTGCGGGGGTTGTAGGCCGGATGGACCTGGAGCTTTGAAATCAACCTCACTTGTCCCGTCCCGTCCCGTAACGTGTCCGTCCCGATTAATACCCTAAGGTCCCTGCCCGGGGAAGAAGGTCAAGAAATCAGTGCTGGTCCCTCCAGAGGAGACAAATAAACCCTTGGCCTCAAGGGTCGGCCAGCCAGGAGATGATCAAGACCTGTCCGTTGAAGCTTCTCCGCATTCAGCGGGCAGAGTTAAGGTGATCCGGCACTGGGAACACCTTATCCCATTTCCCTAGGGGAGGAGACCAGGAAAATACGCTAATGCCTTGAGGATTCATGAGCCAGCCCTCCTCCAAGAGCTCTTTGATAGCTCAGATACCCTGGGGCCACCTCCCATCTTCATGGGAAACTGTAGCGTCTCTTGACTTCATCTTCCCGACTCCAGGAGGCCCACCTGCAATGTCTCAACGACGTTGCCCTCAGCCCAACTTCTCGCCAACTTTTCTTCTGCTTTTTTTTTTTTTTTTTTCATGATTTCCCCTCCAAAACGTCCAGCTTCCTCTCGCGGGACCTTGCGGAGAAGCTGGCCAACCTTGGCTGAGGGGGAACCTGCTCTGCTTAGTGGCATCACCTGGAAAAAGGGGCTGACCGGACCTCAAAGTTGGGGGGGGAGGTTGGTACCCGTAGGAGTTCGGAGCTGCAGGTTGTCACCCTGCAAAGGACCCATCAGCTCCTCCAGTTTCCACGCGGAGGACGGCTGTGCCTTCATTGCCCTCTAGAAGTATCACCATCCAGATGCTAACATCTGGAGATACCCATGCCTGGAACATCAACGTCTAGAGCTACTGGTCATGGGACACCAGACACTCTGGCGGTAACATCTGGGCTACAAATATCTGGACATACCAACCTCTGGATACCTCTGGGGCTACCAATCCCTGGAGGGTACCAGGTTCAGTATTACCAACTTCTGGACACCAATATCTGGAGGTGTTCACATCTGGAGACAACAAAACTCTGGAGACGCCAACAGCTGGGGCATCTTTCTCCGGATATCACCATTTGGAAGCAAGCGTCGTCTTCCAGAAGTGCCAACATCTGGGCACGAAAACTGAAGGCACCGACCCCGGGGGACCCACCTCTCCCCCTCGGTCATTGAGGGGACCTGGGCAAGGAGACATCGCTTCCTAGGTGAGCCATGGGGCACATGAGCATGGAGCCAGCTTACCTGATTGGCTGCCTGCAGTGGGCGGCTGTCAGGACCCACTGGGCATCTATCAAGCTTCCCCCACAGAGAATTTGACCCCTCTTGATAAGGGCAACTTGGAAAGGTCGTTGGTTGATGGAGCAGGGTTTCCCACCGATGATCCGGGACTCATCCTCCTCCGGCACTGTAACACAGAGCACCAAAGGGCACCGTCAACGCGTTGCGGGGCTGTAGCCAGCCGCGAAGTCTTCCAAAGAGACCTGCCATTTTGGGTTGAAAAGAAGGCGAAATGTTGCAAAAAAGAGTCTTTGAAAAGGGGAAAGGAAAGGGAAAAGGGAAAGGTCTCTATTTTTCAGTCTTAAACTCCCATCGGACCGCGCAAAATCACCTTAAAAACCTAAAAATACGCGTTTTTTCATTTACTGAGTCACCTATCGGCCTACTGGGGTCCCACCGGGCTTTTTTTTTTTTTTTTTGCTGAAGAAGGGATGATTTGGGGAGCAGTTGAAATCCAACCGTTTGTAGCCAAGACTGAATCAATCCTCGAAGGTCTGTTTTCTCCTGGTGCCATTTGATGGAGCCCATGACTCCATGACCTGACCACTCATCCCAGGCAGAGGACTGAGGTGGGAACTCCCACGAGGAGACCCTTGGGACCGGTCTGTCTTGCCGGATTGTGCCAGTGAGGTGTCCTGGAAATCACTGAGCATTCAGGAAGTCACCAGGGGCCACTTATCTCCACCGGTTTCGCCATGTGCCTCTGGGAGGGGCATCCGTTCCACCTCTACGATTCCTCCCAGCCCAAGATTGGACTCCAAAAGGAAGATGACGCACGTCTAAAAGAGCTGATGGCTTCGTCCTTGGTCGGTGAGAAAGCCTGTAGGACCAGCTCGAAAAGCCTCCTACCTCCCAGATGGCTCATGTACCCAGAACTCCTAGTTAGGGCCAAGGTAGGAGATGGTTGCATCAACACAAGCAGGAGAAGCCCTGACACAGGGAGAAACGATAAGAGGAGTTTACTCAGGAATGCGAGTCCTTACGTCACTCTGGAGCTGAGATGTCCCCGTCAGGTTGATTTGAGAAGGAAAGGCGAGTTTCGTCAACTTGGTTTAGGGGGGTTTTGTTTGGTCAGATCATAGAAAAAGGGTCTCACCGCTAGAAGCGCCCCATTTCTGACAGGGATCTCCCAATCTTTCCGGTCTCTGGAGGCATCTCCCTTGGCTTTTAGTCGCTGCGGAAGCATCTCCCTTCGCTTTAGGTGGTTGCAGCAGATGGGCGTCCGCTGGAGTTACCCAACGTTGCTGGTCCTTGGAGAGAGGAAGGGACCATTCTGAGAGGCAATCCCACCCCATCCAATGTTGGGCGTTTACAAGATGAGGTGCCCCCTCCCCTCGTCAGGGTATTTATGATGAATGAGGTTTGCAGGGTGACCATCTTGAGGCCGTGACCACCTTAAGGGCATGACCATGCAATGCTCCGCTTGGCTGTCCACCCAATGGGAGTCCAAAGCCTTGCGACGTGCTCGGGACCCTCCAGGTCACTGGAGAAGACCCCTGATGCTGAGTTGTGTCCAAGTGGGAACAGACAAGGTTTCTTTTAAAAGAAAAGGATAATCAGTTCAAAAAAGGTGGTTTTTTTTCAAGACAAAGACCTCTCTCCCACCTCAAAAACACGCAGTAGGACTTTCAAATGGGAGATATGAAGTCCTTGTTCTCCGAGGTGTCCTCACAGGTTTTGGGGCCGAGTCCTCCATGCCACGGTCTGGGGCATCCCAGACATTTTTGGCGAATGTGGGGAGAAGTCGTGAGTCCAAGCGTTGACCACCTTGGCGAAGAGCTGCATTGATCGCAGCGCGTGCAAGGTGGCTCTGGTCCACGGCATTTGCAATTGCCTTCCACTGAAGGTTGGGACATTGGAATTTACCAGTGGGACTGGTTTGTGCTGGTGGGGATTACAGCCTGTGACAGGTGACCGTGGGTGACGCCCGAGTTTCAAGCCACCTGGAATTAGCCACTATCCGGTCCCGGCAGCACTGCCAAAGTCGAAGGGTGGGAACCATCCTCCCGCAAATGCTCATCGGGGAAGCATCCCTGGTCATCCCAAGGGCCGTCCTTGAGCCTTTAGAGACCAACCAGTGGGTTTAGATTCCACCAAGCTCCTTGAAGGCATCTCAGCAGCTTCCCTGAGCTCCCGTGGTGGAGGAGTATCCATCAACAAAGGCCAATCAGTGGAGGCAACGCGAGATGGTGGATCCTGCCCTGTGGTAGAATCCACCCCCTGGATTTCTAGAGGCTACTGGCAACCAGAGAGCTCCAACCAAGGGGATGGTACCTCCATCCCAAAGTTCTGCCCCCAGGAAAACAGTTCTTGGACAGTCACGGGGCAAATTATCTAGCCATTGTGTCTGGACACAACCTTGTTCCTTCTCCGCAGGACCTGGGCATTTCGGATTCAGCTCTGGGGACACGGATTTGGGTTAAGAGGCACCAAGATCAGGTCAGATCCGAGGTCGTTGCATCCAACAGTCAGAAATCACGGGACTCCTCTTTCCACCCTGAGACCCATCCATTTGGGTTCTCCTTTGGCAGAGCATCATTTTGGAGGCCAGAAGAAAGGAAGGGGATGTTCCCGTCGGGATTAAGTCTCTCCTTTCTTTCCATCACCCCGGGTGACACTTTTTGTCTCCTCCTTTTTGCAGCTGTAACAGAAATCCCCATGCAAACTTCCAGAGGAGGGAAAGAAGTTATCCCGGCAATCCCAACGCCTTCAACGGGATGCGGGAATTTTCCTCTGCATCTTTTATGGGGCCATTTTTCCACGTCAAGGGTATTGCTTTATCTCAGCTCGAAACCAAAACAGGTTTCGTAACTGTAGGGCCTTGCCCAAACCTTCCCGTCAGCAAGATTCCCATGAGCCAAGAGAAGGCATCTCCCCATCCCATCCCATCCCATCCCATCCCATCCCATCCCATCCCATTGGACACAGTCCCCTACAAGGTGCCCGTGAAACACCCGTGGTGGCTCCATCCCTCCCTCCTTGGCCACTGGGTTGACTTACGCTCATCGCCTTCGTTGCCCTTCACCTGGGCTCGCGCCGGCAGCAGGGCGGTCAACAACACTCCGGCTGCGAGGATGAAGATGGGGATGAAGCTGAAGGCCCCGCGCCCGTCATGAGCCATTCCTGGGGCAGAGAAACCAAACTGGATCAGCTCCGGGGTGGTTGGTGCCACGTGGGGACTACGGGGAAGGTCCTCAGTGGTGTCCTTCTGCCTCCCGTATGGGATGGAGGTGACATGACCAAGATGCTGGTGGTGTTTTGGTGCACTTTCACCCTTACAGACCTTGGGGTGGTCTTGGACCCTCTTCTCCACCCTGTTTTGGTTGAGTTCAGCTCGCCGGTGCCACCAAACCCACCTACACGAGCTCAGGAAGGACCACCTCCCTCCCCATCTCCGTGAAACTGGGAGATCCGAGCTAAACTGGGATACAGAGGGCATTCCCACCAAACCCATCCAAAACAGAGCCACCACGTGGGCTGAGCGCGTGGGGCTGGATAGATCCAACCCGTGGGGAAACACCCACCAAGAGATAGGGAATCCCCGGATGCCTGGTTCCCACGCCACCCTGCAGCATCCATCCCTCGGAGCAACATCTGTGGTCCTGGCCACGGGGATGGACTCACCTGCCGGAGGAGAAGGACAGGGCCGGCTCGGCGTGTCGGGAAGCTGAGAGCCGGTGACTTGGGCATATTTATACCCGGGGTGAAAAGTAGGCCGTGTCTCCGGTGGGGTGAGTCAAGAGCGGTTGGGCGACCGGTCGGCACGGTAGCGGGGCGAGCGTGGCCCGTGGGTGTCTCCCCGTCCCCGGGGGAGTGATTACCGCTTTGATGTCCCAAAGGAAACGCCGCCGGGCTCCTCGGCAAACGGGAAACGCCCGCTCCTCCTATCATCAGAACCACCCCGGACACGGAGGTGGGGGGGGTGAGGAGTCCCCAAAACAGCCCAGCCGGGCGGATCGGCTGGCTCACCCCTCCCCATGTCCTCGGGGGGGCGGGTGGGTGGGTGTCAAGATGGGGGGGGGGTTCCCTTCCCACCCCCAGGGCAGGATGGGGGTGTCGGGGTGCCGACCCAACCCCTGGGTGTTGTGAAATGTGATGGTGCTGCCTCCTGCTCATCCGCTGCCTATCCAGCCGTAAGGTTGCCTAGCCGGCTGTCTGTCCATCCGGCTGGTTGTCTGTCCGGCTGTCCGGCTGTCTGGCCGTCCGCCCGTCTGGCTGGTTGTAAGTGTGCCCGGCCAGCTGTCCACTTGCCTGCCCAGCCATCCGTCTGTGTGTCTGTCTGCTGATCCAGCTGCCTACCTGTCTGTCCATCCCTCTGTCTGTCTGCCCAGCCATCTGTCTGTCTGTCCAAGCAACTGTAAGTCTGACCGTCCATCTGTCCAGCCATCGGTCTGGGCACCCGACTGTAAGTCTGTCCAGCTGTCTGTCCATCCAGCTGTCTGTCCCCCCTCCACGTATCTTTCTGTCTGTCCATCTACTCATCCAACTGTCTCTGTCTGTCTGTCCGTCCATCTATCCGGCCATTTGCCCATCCATCCAGCCATCCGTCCATCTGACTGCCAGTCTGTCTGTCCAACAGCCTCTCTGTCCATCTCTCTGTCCCATCCGTCCATCTGCCATTTTACCTCTCCATCTCTTTGTCCATCAGCCCGTCTGTCTGTCCATCTGCAATCGGCCAGTCTATCCACTCACATCTCTTGGCCCTTCATCTCTACCTGTTCATCTCCACCATATTCCCTCGTCTGTCCATCTGTCCGTTCAGCTGTATAGGCATCTCACCATCTGTCCTTCCAGTGAGCTAGCTGTCTATCTGTCTGTCCTCCTATTTATCTGTCCACCCCTCCATCCATCCATCGATCCATCCCTCCATCCATCTGTCCATCCCTCTGTCCACCCCTCCATCTGTCCATCTATCTACCCATCTAGCTGTCCATCCATCTGTCCATCCCTTGATCTAGCTGTCCATCCATCTGTCCACCCCTCCATCTATCTCTCCATCTACCTGTCCATCCCTCCATCTCTCTATCAATCTGTCCATCCATCTGTCCATCCCTCCATCTAGCTGTCCATCCCTCCATCTAGCTGTCCATCCCTGTGTCCATCCCTCCATCTGTTCATCTGTCTACCCACCTAGCTGTCCATCCATCTGTCCATCCCTCTGTTGATCCCTCCATCTAGCTGTCCATCCATCTGTCCATCCTTTGATCTAGCTGTCCATCCATCTGTCCATCCATCTCTCCATCTAGCTGTCCATCCGTCTGTCCATCTATCCCTCCATCTAGCTGTCCATCCATCTGTCCATCCTTTGATCTAGCTGTCCATCCATCTGTCCATCCCTCAATCTATCTCTCCATCTAGCTGTCCATCCGTCTGTCCATCCATCTCTCCATCTAGCTGTCCATCCGTCTGTCCATCTATCCCTCCATCTAGCTGTCCATCCATCTGTCCATCCCTCAATCTATCTCTCCATCTAGCTGTCCATCCGTCTGTCCATCCATCTCTCCATCTAGCTGTCCATCCATCTGTCCATCTATCCCTCCATCTAGCTGTCCATCCATCTGTCCATCCCTCCATCTATCCCTCCATCTAGCTGTCCATCCATCTGTCCATCTATCTACCCATCTAGCTGTCCATCCATCTGTCCATCTATCTACCCATCTAGCTGTCCATCCCTCCATCTAGCTGTCCATCCATCTGTCCATCCCTCCATCTATCCCTCCATCTAGCTGTCCATCCATCTGTCCATCCCTCCATCTATCCCTCCATCTCGCTGTCCGTCCATCTGTCCATCCCTCCATCTAGCTGTCCATCCATCCATCCCTCCCTCCGTCTATCTCTCCATCTAGCTGTCCATCCATCTGTCCATCTATCTACCCATCTAGCTGTCCATCCATCTGTCCATCCCTCCATCTAGCTGTCCATCCATCCATCCCTCCCTCCGTCTATCTCTCCATCTAGCTGTCCATCCATCTGTCCATCTCTCCATCTAGCTGTCCATCCATCTGTCCATCCCTCCATCTAGCTGTCCATCTAGCTGTCCGTCCATCTGTCCATCCAACCATCTATCTCTCCATCTAGCTGTCCATCTAGTTGTCCATCCTTCCATCTACCTGTCCATCCCTCCGTCCACCCCTCCATCTGTCCCTCTATCTACCCACCTAGTTGTCCATCCACCTCCTCCACCCACCTGCCCTCCACACAAGCAGCCAGGTAGACATCACGTTACACACACACGCGTGCGCACACGCTCCCCCACGCGTGCGCGAGGACAGGCGCTGGCCTCTGCGAAGGGCGCGCGTGCGCCCGCTCCCAACCCACGATGTCACCTCCGAGGAGGGACCCTCATGGCTCCAGGCTGGGGGGACGCAGCCCCTGAAGGACATCACCGCACCGGAGGTCGCCGGGGACCTTCCTTTGGCACCCGGCGCCGGTTACACGTCTCCCATGAGTAACGCCGCGGATGTGGGTGAGCGATGGGCGAGGTCACGTCCCGCTGCCAACCCGGCTGAGCCCTGCGAGTCGCTTCTGGTGAGTCAAGGGGACATCGGGGATGGGGGGGTGTCACTTGTTCCCCCCCTCAGCTGGACCCCAGAGGTGTGTCACCTCTCCTTCCTTGCTCCCCCAGCCCCGATGTGCACGGAGGATCTCCGAGGTGGGAAGGGTCCAGAGAGGGTGACCCAGGTACAATCAACGTCACCCACCGTCCCCAGGGCCACCTGGGGCATCTCCACCCGGGGTGGTGACAAGCAGCCGAGGACCCCTGCGTCTCCCGGCCCTTCCCGGGGCGGGTTTCGCGTGCGTGCCGGGATGTGAGCCAAGCGCCAGGCGGATGGGGCGGGCGGCCCGAAATTTTCGCTGAGCTCAGCAGCACTCGCCAGCCCCCGGCACCTCTTTCCGGAAGGTTCAAAGCGTCTTCGCCGATGGTTCTCCTCGTCTTGGAGAGCCGTGCTTGAGGTCCAGCACGTCCTGCAGTGGGAAGGGTCTCGGAAGGATTTTAGGCACCGATGGGTCCTCTAAAGCCACCCTAGCCTGGCCATCCTCCACTCTGGTGGGACCAGAGCTGCCATGTGGGTGCAGGAGCTCCAGGGGTGGCTTGAAGGCACCTCTGTGCCTCTTCCAATGGCCCCTTCGGGAGGGCAGGGAGAGGAGACCAGGCTGGGAGCAGCTCAAGGCAATTAACAGCCTGACGAGCAATTAAGGGCGGAGAAGCCCAGGAGCTGAGTCCTGATGAAAGGAAAGGCCGGGTTGGGATGAATCACAGTTTGGAACTGCTGATCTCGCTCTCTGCTGGTGGCAAGAGGAAGCCTGGGGCTGGGTTTGGTCCTAAACCTGGAGGTAACGCTGGAGCTCCTGGGAGGGCAACTATCCCAGGAGATCCATGGAAATCTGGTCTGTGGAGATCCTCAACGAAGAGTTGTGGCCTTGGGAAGCCCATCTGTGGAGGCCTGGCCCGTGGCGGTCTCACCTACCAGGATGCCATCCGGTGGAGATCCCATTCCATGGAGGTGCGGTCTATGGAAAGCTAATCTACCAGTCTCCTGTTCCTGGTGACCTTCTCCCATGGAGAGCTGGTCCACAAAGATCCCATCCACCAGAATCCTGTCCACCAGGAGGTCTGGTCCACTAAGATCCCGTCCGTGGAGATCTAGTCCATGGAAATCCCATCCATGGAGGCCTGGTCCGTGTTGATCTCAGCTACAGGGAACCTGTCTGGGGAGATCTTGTCTGTGGAGTGGTCAGCTGCGGAGATCATCTGTGGATATCCCATCCATGGGGATCCCTTCTACAGAGCACCTGGGCCACGGTGATCCTGGTGGAGAGATGTGGTGGGCAGAGATCTCATCCACTGGGATCCTGTCCATGGAGATGCCACCCATGAAGGGGGAGGATACGGTGATCCCGGAGGACATGGAAGTCAAATCCACAGGGCTTCAAACCACGGGGATCCCATCCTTGGGGATCCTGTCTGTGGGGATCCACCCTACAGACACCAACAGCCGTGGAGATCTGGTCCACTGAGATCCCATCCATGGGGATCCCGTCCATGGGGATCTGCTCTATAGACATCTTCGGCCATGAAGGTCCACTGGGATCCCATCCACTGGGATCCCATCCATGGTGATCTGCTCTATAGACATCCTTGGCCATGAAGGTCCACCGAGATCCCATCCACAGGGGTCCTGTCCACGGGGATCTGCTCTATAGACATCCTTGGCCATGAAGGTCCACCGAGATCCCATCCATGAGGATCCCATCCACGGGGATCTGCTCTATAGACATCTTCGGCCGTGAAGGTCCACCGAGATCCCATCCATGAGGATCCCATCCATGGGGATCTGCTCTATAGACATCCTCAGCCATGAGGGTCCACCGAGATCCCATCCACGGAGATCCCGTCCATGGGGATCTGCTCTGTAGACATCTTCGGCCATGAAGGTCCACCGAGATCCCATCCATGAGGATCCCTGATCCACTGGGGACATGAGGGGACTGGGGGACTTTGTGAGGGGACATGGGGTCTCCGAAGAGGATCAGAGATCCTGGGTGGGGACAGGGGACACGTGAGGGAAGAGGAGAGCTCGTGGTGAGGAGGGGGGGGGGTGACATGAGGTACCCAAGGGGACATGAAGGGACAGAGGGGCATGTGAGGGGACATGGAGCTCATGAGGGGGACATGGGGACACGTTGAGGGACATGAGAGCGTGAGAAGCCATGAGGAGATGTGGGTGGACGTGGGGGGGCCATGAGGGAAGATGAGGGCATATGGGAGGTCATGAGGGGACATGGGGAGACCCAAGGGGACAGGGGAGCACATGAGGGGACACAGGGGCACATGAGGGGACACGGGGGACCGTGAAGGGACATGGGGGGGCATGAGGGGACATGGGGGGATGTGGAGGACCCAGGAGACCACGGGGGGACCTCGGGGGGGGGGGGCACATGAGGGGACATGGGGCACACAAGGGGATAAGAGGTGACATGAGGGGACATGAGGGGATGTGGGGAGACAGAAGGGGACACGGGGGGCACAAGTAGAGACATGGGGGGACCCATGGGGAAGCACGTGAGGGGCCCCAGAGCCCCATGGAGATGGCGGGGGGGGGGGGGGTGATGACGTTAGCACAGCGCTGGGGGCTGGGGCTGGGTCCAACTGGTTCTCCCAGTTCCTCAGCTCCCATCTCAGTGGTGTAATTAGTGCTAATTACCTAATTAGCTGGAGCCAGCCTGGGCCTGCCACCCACTGTCAGGGCCACCCAGGACCTCCTGGCCCCCCCTGCCAGCTTACAGTGGCAGGGAGGGGACGTGCCACCCTCCATCCCTGTCCCCTCCCAGATGTCCTCACCGCCCTGGGAGCGTGGTGTCCAGGGTGGCCCCGGGTGACACAAGAGGTGGCAGTGCCCTGGGTGACATGGTAGGTGGCCCCGGTTGACACACGGAGTGGCAGCACCGTGGGTGGCAGCGCCCTGGGTGACCCGGAGGGTGGCCCTGGGTGACACGGGTGACACGGGTGTGATGGTGTCGGGTGCCAGTTTCTTGCATGCGGTGGCAGTGGCCACGCTCCAGCTGTTCCTGGCACGGCGGTGACACACACTTGCTTTTGGGCTCACGTGAATTCGCCCCCACCCCCCCCCCCCCATGGTCCCACACCCACCATTGCATCTGCATGGACCTGGAGACCTCCTTGTCCACCCATGGTTGCCAGTTGGTGTCCCCTTCCCCGTTGGTGGCTCATCTTCAGGCTCCGTGGTGGTCCTTTTGACTCGATTAAGGGATGGTTCAACTTCACCTCCATGGACACGGTGACTTACCGGACCCCATGGACCCGGCTGTGTCACCTACACCTCCATGAACATCTTGACCTAACCCCAAGGGCTGCAGTGACCAGACCTCCACAGCCTTGTTGCGTAGACCCCAACAAAGTGATGACCAACCCTCCATAGGCACAGGGCGTAGACCTTATTAGACCTCCATAGACATGTTAGGTAGATCCCAATGGATGCCTTGACTGTGCCTTCATAAACATGTTGATAGATCCCAGTGGACACGTTGACCAGACCACCATGGACGCGTTGACCAGACCTCCATGGACGCATTGACCAGACCTCCATGGATGCACTGGCCAGACCTCTGTGGACACGTTGACCAGACCTCCATGGACACGTTGACCAGACCTCCGTGAACAAGTTGACCAGATCTCTGTGGACATGTTGACCAGACCTCCATGGACACGTTGACCAGATCTCCAAGCACACGTTGACCAGATCTCCATGCACACGTTGACCAGACCTCCATGGACATGTTGACCAGACCTCCATGAACACATTGATGACATCCCAGTAGGCACCTTGACCAGCGCTCCATGGATGATGGACGAGCTGGAGTTGCCTATGTTGAAGCCCAGTGTGGCAGGCCACCAACGTGGGACCCTCCAAGTCAAACCTCCTTCGTGGGATGCTGAAAGGTGGTTGAACCTTTCCGTGAAACGTTGAACGAGAGCTGGAAGTCACCAGTGGTGGCCCCAGCAATGACAGGCAATTCCTCCGCCACCTCCATGGGGATTTGGACCTGGACCAAAACCTCTTTCCCCACCGCGGCGCCCAGACGAGGCCCACACCCTCCAACGCGACAAGCCTCGGCCACGTGGGAGAAGAGGGAGGGTGACAACTTGCGCAAGGTGACCAGCGTCGCTCCCTGCCCCGCTGAGCCACGGGGGACGACACGTGACGGTGTGACCTTGCCAAGTCTCCTCTTCCACCGGGGAAGACATCGAGGTGCGTTTACACCCCCCCCTGCCTCCCACCGCCACTTTCTGTGGTGAAGCCGGGCTGGCACCGCTCTCCATCCCACCCCACCACCAAGATGGGACCACGATGACCCCACGGAGGGGAAAAATTCCCCTGCCTCTTGAAAAATAGTGGCCTCAGCTCCATGTGAACGGATAAATTTGGCCTCCAGCGGGTGATTTCTTCCCGCTCGTGAGCCAGCGGGACCTGGGTGGATGCTCCTCCTCGGGGAGGCGAAACGGTCCTGATTCGCTGCCAGAGTTACCCCAGGTGGGGAAATTTGGCCCCTTCTGCTCCCGCTGAGTCATGGGGAAATTTCTCCCCTCTGGGGATGGGAAGTCCTCCCCTGGTCACGCATTGGCCCATGAAGATGGGGCTGGGATGAAGGGCACCAAGAAGGAGGGTCTGGCTCCAGGGCGTCGCAAGGGCTTGTTGCTCTTTGCGGGGGGACACCAAGCTGGATTTTGTCCCCCCATGGTGGAGCAAAGAGTCCTGGGTGACCCCAAAACAGCCAACGGGTCTGTCCCATGGTGGTACCAACAGGTCTGCCCCATGGCGGGGTCAACAGCTCTACCTACAGTAGGGTCAACAGGTCTAACTCATGGTGGGACCATCAGATCTGCCCCACGGTGGGGTCAACAGGTCTAACTCATGGTGGTCTGCCCCATGGTGGGGTCAACAGGTCTACCCCATGGTGGGGTCATCAGATCTGCCCCACGGTGGGGTCACCAGGTCTACTGCAGTGGGGTCAACAGGTCTACCCCATGGTGGGGCCATCAGATCTGCCCCATGGTGGGGTCAACAGGTCTACCCCATGGTGGGGCCATCAGATCTGCCCCACGGTGGGGTCACCAGGTCTACTGCAGTGAGGTCAACAGGTCTACCCCATGGTGGGGCCATCAGATCTGCCCCACGGTGGAGTCAACAGGTCTACCCGTAGTAGGGTCAACAGGTCTACCCCATGGCCAGGGCGATGGGTCTACCCCATGGTGGAGTCAACAGGTCAACGCCATGACGGGACCAACAGGTCTACCCCAAAGATGGTGAGCTGGGTCTTCTCCTGCCCCTGTGAGCTCTGGGGCAACTCAGGGCACCTTGACCTGCCAGACCTGTGCTCCACCCGTTGAAGACATGGTGAAAAGCCACGTCAAAAAACTTTATTCGTCGACATCTCAACAGGGCTCCGTGGTCAACCCCTGCCCGCCCCTCCCCAGGGCATGTGCCCCAGCACTCGGACCGGCCGGCTCTGGGGACCTTCATCAGGGAGGAGGAGGAGCTGTGGGGTCCATCCCATGGCTGTTGGGGCTGTGGGATAGATTGGGGGCCGGGGACTTAGTTCCTTCTCATGGTGTCCTGGAGCCACCGAGTGTATTTGCAGAGGTTGACGTAGACGCCGGGTTTCTTGGGGTCCCCACAGATCCCCGGGCCCCAAGAGACGATACCCTGGAGTCGCCCATCACACATGAGGGGTCCCCCGGAGTCACCCTGACGAGGCAAGAGCGGGGGACGTGCGGGGGTCTGGGATTCATGGCCCACCCCAAAGAATCACCCCAAATCTGGGGCCGTTTTGGGGCTGGCCCGGCATCTCCACCGACAAAATCCCACCAAGGAGATGCTCTGCTCTCCCCCGCTGAGTGACACCGTCTCACCTCCCACCCTGGTTACCCAAATCCCCTCTAAGTGCTGCCGGCTGCACCGAATTGTGCCCGTTCTCAGCCCAAATACCTTCCCTCATGGGACCTCATCCAGGGGGTCCCCGAACGGCCGGCCCCTGCACCCACCTGACAGGAGTCAGCCCGACTGCGGGACTCGCCCGCGCACACCATGTTGGCGGTGATGGAGTCAGAGTAGATGCGCCGGCACTCCTCTTCCGAGACAATGGTGACCTTGGTGCAGTGGAGGTCCTCAGGGAAGGTGACTGTGGGTGATGGAGGGCACGAAGTCACCTTGGGAGGGGTCGGACCAAGTGATCCAGCCCGGACCCAGCTTGGACCCCTTGTCTTCTTTGCCCTGGAGCTCATTTCCCCTCTTCTACTTGTTGGTACCGAGCGGGAGCTCCAAGGCTTCCTGAGCAGGTCACCCAACCTGGGTTCCCTCAAGGGTTGAGGATGCTTAAGGGTTAGAGTGGGACCAACGGGACTGGGAGGGGGGACTTTTGGGGACAGCCCGGACACCTGGGTCCCTGGGAAGGGATGTCTGGGTCCCCAGGTGAGCGGCTTCGTACCTTCAGGGCTGGTGGTGGACCCCCAGCCTGAGATCTGGCAGGTCTTGCCGGGCACGGGGCAGTGGGAGGCCAGTGGCAGTGGCTTCACCTGCTTGTTGACGTGGACGGGCAGGAGGAACTTGATGAGCATCAAGTCACCGTCCTTGTTGGTCTCGTTGTAACGTGGGTACTTGAAGACCTTGGCCGAGTACCGCCACTGCTCGGTGCCACCCGAGTCCTTGTGGCTCTGGCCCCCCAGCCGCACGCCGATGAAGCTGATGGAGCCAAAGGCATCGGGGTTGGCAGTGGTGGGGTCCGTATTGGACACAGGGAGCCACAGGGACCCACCACCAAGCCGGGACAGAGTCGGAGCCGTGGTCGCAGGAGGCGGTGGTGAGGGCAGAAGCAGCAAAAGCAGAAAAGGGCAGAGTTAAGGTTATGGCTTCCCCCTCCAAAAAAACGGCAAAGTTTAGGTTCTACGCAAGCAGAAAAGGGGCAGAGTGAAGCTCCGCTGAGATGTCATCAACCCTCCCAACCTGCTTGACCGGAAAGCAGGACCCCAGGTGTCACCTGGACCAATTCTCGGTTGGCCTCAACTCATTGACACCGAACCCGCCGGCCACCGTTGTGCCCGTGGCCTCCTACCCCGGGACGTGGCAGTGGGCGGCTGTCAGCACCCAATTCTTGTCCACCAACGTCCCGCCGCAGATGAACTTCTCGCCTTTGAAGAGGGCGGCCTGCCAGGGCAGGTCACAGGAGGTCCCCTCGATCACCCACAGGACGTTCCTCGAGGCTGTGGGGACAAAGGGACGTGACACGGGTGGTCTGGGACCCTCTCTGATGTCACCCATCCCAGGGACGCGGGACACGGGTAGGATGGGACCCTCTGGTGTGTGACATGGTCGCCCCATCCCCATGTCCCCTGAGAGGCTGGACCAGTTTGGGAGAGACCAAGAGGTCAATGGGGTGGACAGGGGACACTTGGGACGGACGTGGGGGTCTTTGGGGTGAATGGGTGGACATGGGGCCCAGGGGGGTGGACATGGGGGGTCTCATAGATGAACGTGGGGCCCGTGGGGTGGGCATGAGGTGGGCACCCATGCCAGATACAGAGGGTTGGATGGGGGGAGCACCCAAGGTGGATGTGGGGCAGTCCTGCGAGTAGATGTGGGGTGGTTGGGGGACACCCATGACAGACAAGGACCCCCAGGGTGGACTTGGGGGTCCCACAGGTAGACGTGGTAGCCCTAGGGTGGACACAGGGGTCCCACAGATGGATGGGGGATGTCCCACAGGTGGACGAGGGACACCCAAGGTAGATGTGGGGGGTCCCACGGGTGGACATGGAGGTCCCTGAGGCAGACATGGGGCACCTACAGCAGCTGTGGGGCCCTTGGGGAGGACACGGGGGTCCCACAGGTAGATGTGGGGCATCCAAAGTTGACTTGGGGGTCACACAGGTAGACATGGGGCATCCAAAGTGGGCGTGGGGGTCCCGTGGGTGGCCATGGGGCATCCAAGGTGGGCGTGGGGGTCCCATGGGTGGTCCCATGGGGCATCCAAGGTGGGCGTGGGGGTCCCATGGGTGGTCCCATGGGGCATCCAAGGTGGGCGTGGGGGTCCCGTGGGTGGCTGTGGGGCATCCAAGGTGGGCGTGGGGGTCCCATGGGGCATCCAAGGTGGGCGTGGGGGTCCCATGGGTGGTCATGGGGCATCCAAGGTGGGCGTGGGGGTCCCGTGGGTGGTCATGGGCATCCAAGGTGGGCGTGGGGGTCCCGTGGGGCATCCAAGGTGGGTGTGGGGGTCCCATGGGTGGTCATGGGGCATCCAAGGTGGGCGTGGGGGTCCCGTGGGTGGTCATGGGGCATCCAAGGTGGGCGTGGGGGTCCCGTGGGGCATCCAAGGTGGGCGTGGGTGTCCCATGGGTGGCCGTGGGGCATCCAAGGTGGGCGTGGGGGTCCCATGGGGCATCCAAGGTGGGTGTGGGGGTCCCATGGGTTGTCGTGGGACCTCTGGGGTGGAGACAGGGTGCTCCAGAGGAGACATGGGGGTCCCATGGGTGGCCACGGGGGTCCCATGGGTGGCCACGGGGGGTCCCAGGACCTCTCCTACCTGTGGCTCCCAGTGCCAGGAGCATCACGAACACGACCTTCATGCCGGGGGGGGGGGGGCCGGGAGCTGCAGGGAGATGGCGAGGGGGTGACTCTGGTCATGGGTGGCCCGTGGTAGGGTGGGGGTCAGGGTGGGGGTCGGGGTGGGGACGTGGACCTTTGGGGACCCGGGGTGTCAGGAGAACAGGAGGTAAATGAGGATAGGGAAGGAGGAGGGAGGGGAAAAGGGGAAAAAGGGGGAGAAGGGGGGAAAAAAGGGGGAGAAGGGGGGAAAAAAGGGGGAGAAGGGGGGAAAAAAGGGGGAGAAGGGGGAAAAAAGGGGGAGAAGGGGGAAAAAAGGGGGAGAAGGGGGGAAAAAAGGGGGAGAAGGGGGGAAAAAAGGGGGAGAAGGGGGGAAAAAAGGGGGAGAAGGGGGGGGAAAAAAGGGGGAGAAGGGGGGGGAAAAAAGGGGGAGAAGGGGGGGAAAAAAGGGGGAGAAGGGGGGGGAAAAAAGGGGGAGAAGGGGGGGGAAAAAGGGGGAGAAGGGGGGGGAAAAAAGGGGGAGAAGGGGGGGAAAAAAGGGGGAGAAGGGGGGGAAAAAAGGGGGAGAAGGGGGGGAAAAAAGGGGGAGAAGGGGGGGAAAAGGGGGAGAAGGGGGGGGAAAAAGGGGGAGAAGGGGGGGGAAAAAGGGGGAGAAGGGGGAAAAAAGGGGGAGAAGGGGGAAAAAAGGGGGAGAAAGGGGGGAAAAAAGGGGGAGAAAGGGGGGAAAAAGGGGGAGAAAGGGGGGAAAAAAGGGGGAGAAAGGGGGGAAAAAAGGGGGAGAAAGGGGGAAAAAAGGGGGAGAAAGGGGGGAAAAAAGGGGGAGAAAGGGGGGAAAAAGGGGGAGAAGGGGGGAAGGAAAAAGGGGAAAAAGGGGAAAACGGGGAAAATGGGGAAAACGGGGAGAAGGGAGGATGGGAAAGGAGGGAAGGGAGGACGGGAGGACAGGAAAGGGGAAGGGAGGGGAGGACAAGAACGACCAGAGGGAGGGAGCGGGGAGGGACGAGAGGAAGGAGGGAAGCCCAGGAGCCGCCCTGACCACCCCCCAACCTCCCCGGGGGCACTCCAGGGACCCCCCCCCCCCACCCTCCACCCCCATCCCCCAATGGGTACCACCCCACCACCCACCCCAACCCCAGGGGCCCATCTTCCTACCGGGGGGGTGGGTGGGTGGGGGCCGGTGTGGGACCGTGCGGCCACGGGAAAGGGGAGGTTCCACCCAAACTGGTAAAGCGCCGCGGCCGCCGGCGCGTCTTCCTCCTGCCGCCGCCAACCCCGGGTTTTTATCTGGGGCCGGAGGAGGAAACGGCTTCCTCCGCCTTCTCCTCTAATCCAGCCACGGTTCCGGCATCTTCCGCCCGGCTCCGGAAAATCCGTGTCGTGTGGGGTGGCTCCACCGGATAGGTGGGGGACGACAGGGCTGGGAGGTCACTGGGATGGTGGGATTGACGCCAAAACGTGGCTCCTTGATGGATACCAGAACCTGGAGCTGGATGAAGATGGTTGGGAGGACACCAGGATGCATCTCCAGTGGGTTTGACCCCAAAACGTGGCTCCTTCATGGACATGATGGTTGGGAGGACACCAGGACGCATCTCCAGTGGGTTTGACCCCAAAACATGGCTCCTTAATGGATACAAGAACCTGGAACTGGATGAAGATGGTTGGGAGGACACCAGGACACATCTCCAGTAGGTTCGACCCCAAAATGTGGCTCCTTGATGGATATGATGGTTGGGAGGACACCAGGACACATCTCCAGTGGGGTTGACCCCAAAACGTGGCTCCTTGATGGATACCAGAACCTGGAGCTGGATGAAGATAGTTGGGAGGACACCAGGACACATTTCTGCTGAGGTCAACCCCAAAACGTGGCTCCTCGTTGGGTGCAAGACCTGGGGTCACGTGAGGACAGCAGAAAGGAGATTGGGACACAGCTCTGATGGGATCCACCCCGAAATGTGGATCCTCATTGGACACACGACCTTGGGTTGGATGGGGATAGTCGAGAAGGCACCAGGACACATCTCGGATGGGGTTGGACCACAAAATGTGGCTCCTCCCTGGCTGTAAGACCTGGGATTGGATGAGGATGACTGAGGTGGCACCAGGATGTGTCTTTGATGGGGTTGGACTCCAAACCATAGCTCCTTGAGAGATGCAGGACCTAGGGATGGAGAAGGCGGTCAAGAGGCCACCAGGACTTGTCTCCAGTAGCAGTCAAGCCTAAAACGTGGCTTCTTATTGGGTGCAGGACCAGGGTTGGCCAAAAGATGCCGGGATGTGTCTTTGATGAGGGTCAACCTTGAACCGTGGCTCCTGACTGGATGCAGGGTTGGCCGAGATGTGTCTTTGATGAGGGTCAACCCTGATGAGGGTCAACCTTGAACCGTGGCTCCTCACCGGATGCAGGGTTGGCCGAGACATGCCGGGACGTGTCTCTGGTGAGGGTCAGCCTTGAACCGTGGATCCTGACTGGATGCAGGGTTGGCCGAGACATGCCGGGACGTGTCTTTGATGAGGGTCAACCTTGCAGGGTTGGCCGACACGTGCCGGGACATGTGTCTGATGAGGGTCAACCTTGAACTGTGGCTCCTGACTGGATGCAGTGTTGGCCAAGACGTGCCGGGATGTGTCTTTGATGAGGGTCAACCTTGCAGGCTTGGCCGACACATGCCGGGACGTGTCTCTGATGAGGGTCAACCTTGAACCGTGGCTCCTCACCGGATGCAGGGTTGGCCGAGACATGCCGGGATGTGTCTCTGGTGAGGGTCAGCCTTGAACCGTGGATCCTGACTGGATGCAGGGTTGGCCGAGACATGCCGGGACGTGTCTTTGATGAGGGTCAACCTTGCAGGGTTGGCCGACACGTGCCGGGACGTGTCTTTGATGAGGGTCAACCTTGCAGGGTTGGCCGACACGTGCCGGGACGTGTCTCTGATGAGGGTCAACCTTGAACCGTGGCTCCTCACCGGATGCAGGGTTGGCCGAGACGTGCCGGGACGTGTCTTTGATGAGGGTCAACCTTGCAGGGTTGGCCGAGACATGCCGGGACGTGTCTCTGATGAGGGTCAACCTTGAACCGTGGCTCCTGACTGGATGCAGGTTGGCCGAGACGTGCCGGGACGTGTCTTTGATGAGGGTCAACCTTGCAGGGTTGGCCGACACGTGCCGGGACGTGTCTCTGATGAGGGTCAACCTTGAACCACGGCTCCTGGCTGGATGCAGGGTTGGCCGAGATGTGCCGGGACGTGTCTTTGATGAGGGTCAACCTTGCAGGGTTGGCCGACACGTGCCGGGACGTGTCTCTGATGAGGGTCAACCTTGAACCGTGGCTCCTGACTGGATGCAGGTTGGCCGAGACGTGCCGGGACGTGTCTTTGATGAGGGTCAACCTTGCAGGCTTGGCCGACACATGCCGGGACGTGTCTCTGATGAGGGTCAACCTTGAACCGTGGCTCCTCACTGGATGCAGGGTTGGCCGAGACGTGCCGGGACGTGTCTTTGATGAGGGTCAACCTTGCAGGGTTGGCCGACACGTGCCGGGACGTGTCTCTGATGAGGGTCAACCTTGAACCACGGCTCCTGGCTGGATGCAGGGTTGGCCGAGATGTGCCGGGACGTGTCTTTGATGAGGGTCAACCTTGCAGGGTTGGCCGACACGTGCCGGGACGTGTCTCTGATGAGGGTCAACCTTGAACCGTGGCTCCTCACCGGATGCAGGGTTGGCCGAGACGTGCCGGGACGTGTCTTTGATGAGGGTCAACCTTGCAGGCTTGGCCGAGACGTGCTGGGACGTGTCTCTGATGAGGGTCAACCTTGAACCGTGGCTCCTCACCGGATGCAGGGTTGGCCGAGACATGCCGGGACGTGTCTCTGGTGAGGGTCAACCTTGAACCACGGCTCCTGGCTGGATGCAGGGTTGGCCGAGATGTGCCGGGACGTGTCTTTGATGAGGGTCAACCTTGCAGGCTTGGCCGGGACGTGTCTCTGATGAGGGTCAACCTCGAACCCTGGCTCCTCACTGGATGCAGGACACGGGGTTGGCCGAGGACAGTTGAGAACCACCAAGAGGCGGCTTATCCTTCCTCTTGCCCGTTTTTTCTGCGTTTCCTCCTGATCTCCCTCAACCTTTCTCCTTCTCTCCATCCTTGCCTTCGTTCCTGGCCACCTCCAGCTCCTCTGGGCAAACCCTGTGACCTTCCCCAGCCCCTCACCGATCCCGAGATCGGGACTGGAGGGTGATGGTGACCCCATGCCGGGCATCGTGGTGATCCTCAGCCACCCCCATTTCTCTTGGTCCCTCCAGAAGGAGAGGAGATGAACTCACATCTTCTCCTCTTCCTCCACAGGGGCCTCCCAGTTCCTCCCAGTCCAACCCCAGAAGACCCTGTGGAACCTCCCAGGTCGGTACCTCGAGGGCAGGGAGCCGCTGCTCGAGCGGGTCCTTCCAGTTCTCTGGAAATCCCAGTTGAACCCAACCCCATCACTGGGTTGGACTGGGCTGGGTTGGGTTGGGTTGGGCTGACTCAGCCCCCTCCTGGATCGTCTCGACTTGCCCTGGGCCCATCGTTACCCAATCAGCTCTGGGTTCATTAAGAGGCCTCTTAATGAGCTCAGGTGTTAATTGAGCTCCAGGCAACTCGTCAAGGTAATAATTACGTGGCCGTAATTAACCCCGGGCTGTCCCAGCTTGCACCGAGCTCCCATGATGCTTTGCATCGGAAGACTTTGGTGGGGGCGGGGAGGGGAGGGGAGCCTGGTTTGAGATTAATGGGGGGGGGGCGGGGCTCAGTGCCCTGCCCCCACTGTTCATACATACTGGAGGGACTCAAACTGGTCCCAGTCCCCCCGGCGTGGCTTGTCCAGTTGGAACACGAGCCACTGTTCCCAGTTCCTCCCATTTGCCCCAATGCCCCCAGTTGCCCCCACTGTCCTCAATGTCCCCCCCCCCCCCAGATTCCCCCAGTTGCCCCCCAGTTACCCCCAGGATGCCCCACAACCCGCTGTTCCCAGTTCCTCCCCTTTACCCCAGTGCTCCCAGTTGCCCCCAGTTCCTCCCAATGGCCCCCCATCCCAACACTCCCCGTTGCCCCCAGTGCTCCCAGTTGCCCCCAGTATGCCCCACAAGCCAACGTTCCCAGTCCCTCTCATTTGCCCCATTGCCCCCGGTTACCCCCACTGCCCTCAATGTCCCCCACACCCCAGTGCTCCCAGTTGCCCCCAGTGCTCCCAGTTGCCCCCCCCGCCCTTAATACCCCCAATACCCCAGTGCTCCCACTTCTCCCCAGCTCCCCCCAGTGACGGATGCGGGGCCTGGCCATCTGGGTTTCCTGCCCCCTATAGATGTGTGGGGCAGAAGGTATATGGGGGGCCGGGGGGGGGGCTATAGGGGGTATTTAGGGGCTCGGGGGGGCCATAGGGGGTATTTAGGGGCCTGTGGGGGGGCTATAGCGAGTATTTAGGGGCTCAGGGGGGGCTATAGGGGATCCCAGGGGGTATTTAGGGGCCTGGGGGGGGCTATAGGGGATCCCAGGGGGTGTTTAGGGCCTCGTGGGGGGGGGCTATAGGGGGTATTTAGGGGCTCGGGGGGGCCATAGGGGGTATTTAGGGGCCTGTGGGGGGGCTATAGCGAGTATTTAGGGGCTCAGGGGGGGCTATAGGGGATCCCAGGGGGTATTTAGGGGCCTGGGGGGGGCTATAGGGGATCCCAGGGGGTGTTTAGGGCCTCGTGGGGGGGGCTATAGGGAGTATTTAGGGGCTCAGGGGGGGCTATAGGGGATCCCAGGGGGTATTTAGGGGCTCGGGGGGGCTATAGAGGGTATTTAGGAGCCTGGGGGGGGGGGCTATAGGGGGTATTTAGGAGCCTGGGGCGGCTATAGGGGGTATTTAGGTGCTTGGGGGGGCTATAGGGAAACCCAGGGGGTATTTAGGGGCCTGGGGGGGGGCTCTAGGGGATCCCAGGGCGTATTTAGGCGTTGGGGGGGGGGGTCTATAGGGGGTCCCCATGGGTATTTAGAGGCAACACTGGACTCTATAGGGACTCCTGGGAGCTATAGTGACCCCCCCCCAGCACTACACAGACACCCCCAGACCTTATGGGGGGGGGGGTCTGCCCAGGTGCCCTACAGATCTTTGGGTGCTACAGGGACCCCCCCAGGCCCTATAGGGGACCCCCCCCAGATACCATGGGGACCCCCAGGCCCTATAGGGACCCCCCCCAGGAGCTATAGGGACCCCCAGACCCTATAGGGACCCCCCCCCAGATACCATGGGGACCCCCAGGCCCTATAGGGACCCCCCCCCAGGAGCTATAGGGACCCCCAGACCCTATAGGGACCCCCCCCAGATACCATAGGGACCCCCGGACCCTATAGGGACCCCCCCCCAGATACCACAGGGACCCTCAGACCCTATAGGGACCCCCCCCCAGATACCATAGGGCCCCCCCCAGGCCCTATAGGGACCCCCAGACCCTATAGGGACCCCCCCCAGGAGCTATAGGGACCCCCAGCCCCTATAGGGTCCTATATCCCCCCCCCTACAGCTCCCCTATATCCTATAGGGTCCCCCCCCCCAGTCCCTATAGCTCCTCTATACCCTATAGGGGGCCCCCCCCAGCTCCTACAGCTCCCCTAGACCTCATAGGGACCCCCCCCCTAGGCCCTATACCCTACAGAGGGACCCCCCCCGGTCCCTATAGCCCCCTATACAGCCCCCCCCCCGATCCCTATACCCTCCCTATACCCTATAGATCCCCCCCCCCCACTATAGCCCCTCCTATACCCTATAGATCCCCCCCCCGGCCCCTACAGCCCCCCCCATACCCTATAGGACCCCCCCCCCCCCGCAGCCCCTATAGCCAGAGCAGTGAGGGGACCCGTGGGTGCTGCTGTCACCATTTTATTCACCGCCCCCCCCCCCCCCCCGGGTGTGGGGTGGGGGTGGGGGCAGCACCCATGGGTGGCCCTGGGGGGGAGGGGGGGGGGGCAGCACCCATGGAGGCGCGGGGGGGGGGGGGGGGGGCACCGTCTTTGGTACAATGAATTAAAAGACTAAAATCCACCGGGGTGGGGGGGGGGGGGGGGTGGGGGGACCCCCACCCATGGGTGCCCCCCCGCCAGGGTAAAGGGGGGTGGGTGCCCCCCCCCCCAAGAGGCAACAGCCCCCCCCAAATGGGTGAGTGCCCCCTCAAAATGGGTGGGTGCCCCCCCAAATGGGTGGCAGCCCCCCCCCCCCCCAAGAGGCAACAGCCCCCCCCAAATGGGTGGGTGCCCCCTCAAAATGGGTGGGTGCCCCCCCAAAATGGGTGGGTGCCCCCCCCCATTTTGGGCTATTCCCCCCCCCCTTCCCCTGATTCCTACCACCCCCCCCAATAATAATTAATAATAATTAATAATAACAATAATAATAATAATAAAGCGCCGCAGAATTGGAGGGGGGGGGGACACGGGGGGACGACGACACAACGGGGGGGGGGTGGGGGGGTGGGGGGGGGGCCGTCAAGAGCTGGCGGCCGTACTTTGGGGGACGCAGACCCCCAAAATGGCCGAGTCCTCGTGATCGGGGCGTCCCCTTAAATGGGGACCCCCGTAAGGGGGGTGGGGACCTTCCAGGGGGTGTGTCCCCCCCCCTGTTGTTGTTGTCCCCCCCCCTCCTCCTCCTCCTCCTCCTCCTCCTCCCGGTGACCCCCCCTCGAGTCCGGAATGCCGAGGGAACGAAGGGGTGACAGTCCGGGTGGTGACGAGGGGGGGGCGGCGGCGGCGGCGGAGGGGGGGGGGGAGGTAAAGGAGGAGGAAGAGGAGGAGGAGGAGGAGGAGGAGGAGGAGGGGGGGGCGGCGGGGGCGGGGGGGGCCCCCCGAAATCCATCCTTTCGTTGGAAGGGACCCCCCCGGCGGCCATCGGGGGGGCCGTCGTCGGGTGGTGCTGGTGGTGCTGGTGGTGCTGGTGATGGTGGTGATGGTGGTGGTGGTGGTGGGGTGGGGGGGGGCGTGGGAAAGGGGGGGGGGCACCCCCCCTTTCTCCTCCTCCTCCTCCTCCTCCAGGCAGGATTTGGGGGGGTTTGGGGGGTCCCAAGGGGTTGAAGGCGTCGGTGACGGTGACGGGGGGGACGGCCGGGTCCCCCCCGGGCCAAGGTCGGGGTGGTTGCGCTGG
>JAQMCM010000050.1:0-152678 GCA_028022735.1 Gypaetus barbatus | reverse complement strand
AACTCTCGCCCATCAGCAGGGCCCAGAGTGAACACACTCAACAAATAGCCCAATCTCATCTCTCAGGGTGGACAAGATCAACGTTCAACCATCCGTAGGGCCCAGAGTGAACGCGCACAACAAACTACCTTAGCTGCAGCCTTTAGAGTGCGCAAGACAGGTTCTTGGCCATCAGTAGGGCCCAGAGTGAACAGGCCAGGTACCCCCCACCCTGCCTGCCCCTCCCTGGGTGGGGTTTTCCCCTTGAGTCATCAGTAGGTTCCACCATCAACAGCTGTCAGTAGGGCCTAGAGTGAACATGACAAGTGCCCCCAGGCTGAGCTGCCCCTCAAGCCATCAGTAGGGCCCAGAGTGAACTCAACAAATGCCCCCCACCATGCCTGGGGGGAGCCAGTTCTGAGCCCTCAGTAGAGCCCAGAATAAACAGGGAGGCAGCCCACCCCCTGCCCCGTCATCAGTAGGGCCCAGAGTGAACACGGCTGGGTGGGGGGGGTGGGAGGGGGGGCAAAGCGGCCGCTCTACCCGCCGGCGTTGCCGCCCAGCTGATCCTGCCATGGCAACAGGCTTCCCATTGGCTGCCCGCCCTCCCCGGCGGCCAATAGCAAGCCGGCGGCCCTGCCACTGGGCGGGGCCATGGCTGCAAGCCGGGGCGGGGCCTAAATACCCCCCCCTCGGGTCCTAAACACCCCCCCCCCCAGTTGCCTTGCTCCCGGGGAGGCATTAAGGGGCTCAAGGGACCCAGGTCAAACCAGTATGGCCCAGTATGAGGGCAGGGGGGAACTGGGAAGTAGCACTGGGCAGGGGGAACTGGGATGGGACTGAGACTGGACTGGGAGGAACTGGTCTAGAACTAGGATGCCGTGGGGGGAAGAACTGGGATGGGGCAGGGGGAAACTGGGATGGGACTGGGAGAGGACTGGAATGTCCAACCAGTTCTGGGGGACCCAGACCAGTATGGGGGAAACCTACCTATACTGGGAAGGGTGTACTGGTACGGGGTGGGGCTGGGGGATCCATAATGGGACTGGAAGGGTCATACTGGTGCTGGGAAGGCTGTAGTGGTATAGTCGTACTGGTACTGGGAAGACTGGGGGATCCGGGAGGGTCATACTGGTCCCGGGGGATCCATACTGGTACCAGGATAGTCATACTGGGACTGGGTGATCCATACTGGTACTGGAAGGGTCATATGGGGACTGGGACGGTCATACTGGGACTGGGAAGACTGGGGGATCCGGGAGGGCCATACTGGTACTGGGAGGGTCATACTGGCGGATCTGGCAGAGTCATACTGGGACTGGGAGGGTGGTGGACCAGAGAACCCATACTGGGACTCGGAAAGTTATACTGGCACTGGGACCGTCATGCTGGTTCTAGGCGATACATACTGGGACTGGGAAGACTAAGGGATCAGGGAGAATCATACTGGGACTGAAAAATGTATACTGGTACCATGAAGGTCATACTGGTTCTGGGGGGTCCATACTGGTACTGGGAGGGTCATACACATACTGGGAAGACCAGGGAATCCGGCAGGGTCGTATGGGGACTGGGGGACTCATACTGAGACTGAGAGAGTCATACTGGTCCCAGGAAAAGTCATACTGGAACCGGGAGAGGCACACTGGGACTGGGAGGGTCATACTGGAACCGGGAGGGTCATACTGGCACTGGGGGATCCATACTGGTCCCGGGAGTATCATACTGGGACTGGGGGAGTCATACTAGTCCCGGGAGGGTCATACTGGGACTGGGAGAGCCATACTGGTCCCAGGAGGGTCACACTGGGACTGGGGGAGTCATACTGGGACTGGGAGAGCCATACCGGTCCCGGGAGGGGCACACTGGGACTGGGAGGGTCATACTGGTCCCGGGAGGGTTATACTGGGACTGGGACAGCCATACTGGTCCCGGGAGGGGCACACTGGGACTGGGAGGGTCATACCGGTCCCGGGAGGGTTATACTGGGACTGGGAGGGTCATGCTGGTCCCAGGAGGGTTATACTGGGACTAGGGCATCCATACTGGGACTGGGAGAGCCATACCGGTCCCGGGAAGGTCATACTGGGACTGGGAGAGTCATACTGGGACTGGGACAGCCATACCGGTCCCGGGAGGGTCACACTGGGAGGGTCATACTGGTCCTGGGAGGGTTATACTGGGACTAGGGGATCCATACTGGGACTGGGACAGCCATACCGGTCCCGGGAGGGGCACACTGGGACTGGGACAGCCATACTGGTCCCGGGAGCATTATACTGGGACTAGGGGATCCATACTGGGACTGGGAGAGCCATACTGGTCTCGGGAGGGTCATACTGGCCCCGGGAGGGTTATACTGGGACTAGGGGATCCATACTGGGGCTGGAAGAGCCACACTGGTCCTGCCACCAATTACAGGGAAAAACGTCGGCGCCGGTAACGGGCCCAGGCCCCGCCCCCTCCTCCCCTCCCCCACCCCCCCTCCCGCTCCCGGTCCCGGGGGTGGGGGGAGGGGCCCGTTACCGGTCCCTCCATCAAAAAAAAAAAAAAAAAATCAAAATCCCTCCCCCTACGATTAAAAAAAAAGACCCAAACCCCCCAAATCTCACCTCGGGGCGGCGTCTCTGAAGGTTGGTGAGGTAAAGGGGGGGGGGAAAAGGGAGGAGGCGACCGAAATCCGGGAACCGGCGACCGGTGGCCCCGGGATTTCCCAGTAATGCCCGCGGAAAATGGCGGCCACAACAAACCCCCGCGTTACTTCGTTACTGCGCAGGCGCCTTCCCGCCCCGCCCTGGGGCTTTCGACCAATCGAGGAGCTGAAAAGCCGCTCGCCTCGCCCAATAAAACGCTCGGTAGGCGGGGAAAGGGGAGGGGCGTGAGTCTGGAGAGTGTCCCGCCCTACCGCTCGCCGCCGGCGGCGCATGCGCGTTGTCTCGCACTTTGTCCCCGCCCCTCTTCGGGCGACGTCAGCGCCGCGCGCCGGGTTCCCGCCCCGCCTCAGAAGGAGAAGGGAGGGGCGCATGCGTGCAGGGCGGGGCCCCGTCCCGTCAAGGGGTGTGGCTTAAAGGAGCCACGCCCCCCCCCCCCCGCACCGCACCATCTACCCCGCCGGGGCTAATTACCCCCCCAATTTGCCCCCCCAAGGGCCTAATTAGCCCCCCCCAGGTTAACTGTGCCCCTGAATACTAATTACCCCCCACTTTGCCCCCCCCCAGGCCTAATTAGCCCCCCCTGCAGGTTAATTACCTCACTGAATATTAATTAACCCTCTAACTAGCCCCCCCCGGGCATAATTAGCCCCCCCTGCAGATTAATTACCTCACTGAATATTAATTACCCCACTAACTAGCCCCTGCCCGGGCATAATTACCCCCCCGGGATTAATTACTCCCCCAGGGATTAATTAACCCCCTGGGGATTAATTACCCACCCCGCCAATTTGCCTCCCTGGGGATTAATTACTCTCTGAATATTAATTAACCCCCATTTTCCCCCCTGGGCATAATTACCCCCCCTCCAGGATTAATTAACCCTCAATTTGCCCCCCAAGGGAGCTAATTAGCCCCCCCAGTGATTAATTACCCCCAATTATTAATTACCTCACCAATTTGCCCCCCCAGCAGCTAATTACCCCCCACTTACCCTCCCCTGATGGATTAATTATCCCCCCAGTGATTAATCATCCCCCTAATTCCCCCCCCCGGTGATTAATTACCCCCCAAATATTAAGTTACCCCCCCAATTTGCCCCCCCCCAATTACCCCCCTCCAGGGGCTAATTAACCCCCAATTTGCCCCCCCCGGCAGTAATTACCCCCCCCCAGCACTTAATTACCCCCCTGAGACCTAATTACCCCCCCCAGGACCTAATTACCCCCCCAGCACTTAATTACCCCCCCATTTGCCCCCCCTCCAGCCACGAGCCGATTTTTTTCCCCTTAATTTTAATAAAACCCCATTTCTGCTCCCCCCCCCCCCAAACCCAAAACCACCCAAATTCACCCCAAAACCGAGGGGGGGGGAGGGGCAGCAGGTGCCCCCCCCCCCCCAGGATCGGGCCCCCCCCCGGGGGGGGGGTGAGGAAGAGGAGGGGGGGGATGAAGAAACGTCACTTCTGTTTGGGGGGGGGCCTGGGGACAGAGAGGGGAGGGTCATGTGACCTCGCCCAGTATGGCCCAGTCCCTCCCAGTTTATCCCAGTGCCCCCTCCAGAGCCTCCCCACACTCTCCCCAGTGTGGTTTCTCCCAGTGTATCCCAGTCCATCCTGGTATATCCCAGTCCCTTCCTACCCCCTCCCAGTCCATCCCAGTCCCCTCAAATCCCCTCCCAGTCCGTCCCAGTCCCCTCAAATCCCCTCCCAGTCTGTCCCAGTCCCCTCCCACCCCTTTCTATCCCCTCCCAGTCCATCCCATCGCCTCCCAGTCCCCAAATCCCCTCCCAATATAACCCAGTCCCCTCCCACTCCATCCCATGCCCTCCCAGTCTATCCCAGTGCCCTCCCAGTCTATCCCAGTCCATCCCATCCCCTCCCAGTCCTTTCTTACTCTCTCCTAGTTCCCTCCCAGTCCATCCCAGTTCCCTCCCACCCCTGTCTATCCCCTCCCAGTCCATCCCATCGCCTCCCAGTCCCCTCAGATCCCCTCCCAATATAACCCAGTCCCCTCCTATCCCCTCCCAGTCTACCCCAGTCCCCTCCCACTATATCCCAGTCCATCCCATCCCCTCCCAGTATATCCCAGTCCCTTCCTAGTATATATATCCCAGTCCCCTCCCAGTCCCTCCCACTCCCCTCAAATCCCCTCCCAGTCTGTCCCAGTCCCCTCCCACCCCCTTCTATCTCCTCCAGTGCCCTCAAATCCCCTCCCAGTATATCCCAGTCCCCTTCCAGTCCATTCCTACCCCCTCCCAATCCCCCTCCCAGTATATCCCAGACTATCCCAGTCCCCTCCCACTTCCTCCTACCCCCTCCCAGTATATCCCAGTCCCCTTCCAGTCCATTTCCTACCCCCTCCCAATCCCCTCCCAGTATATCCCAGACTATCCCAGTCCCCCTCCCACTTCCTCTACCCCCTCCCAGTATATCCCAATCCATCCCATCCCTGCACAGTCCTCCCCAGTCCCCTCCCACCCCCTCCCAGTCCCCCCCACCCTCTCCCAGTCCCCTCCCAGCCCATCCCAGCCCCTCCCAGGCCCCTCCCAGTCCATCCCAGACCCCTCCCAGTCCCTCCCATCCTCTTCCTACCCCCTCCCAATCTACCCCAGTCCATCCCAGTCCCCTCTCACCCCATCCCAATCCCCCTCCCAGTGCCTCCTACCCCCTCCCAGTCTATCCCAGTCCACTCCCACCCCCTCCAGTCCCTCCTATCCCCTCCCTCCCAGTCTATCCCAGTCCAGCCCAGTCCACTCCACAGCCTACCAGTCCCCCCACCCCCTCCCAGTCCCCTCCCACCCCCTCCCAGTCCCCCCCCAGTCCCCTCCCAGTCCATCCCATTCCCCTCCCACTCCCTCCTACCCCCTCCCAGTCTATCCCAGTCCCCTCCCAGTCCCTCCCTAATCCCTCAGTCCCCTCCTACCCCCTCCCAGTCCATCCCAGTCCCCTCCCACTCCCTCCCAGTCTATCCCAGTCCCCTCCCAGTCCCTCCCCTAACCCCTCTCAGTCCCCTCCTACCCCCTCCCAGTCTATCCCAGTCCCCCCCCAGTCCATCCCATTCCCCTCCCACTCCCTCCTACCCCCTCCCAGTCTATCCCAGTCCCCTCCCAGTCCCTCCCTAACCCCCTCAGTCCCTTCCTACCCCCTCCCAGTCTATCCCAGTCCCCTCCCACTCCCTCCCTAACCCCACTCAGTCCCCTCCTACCCCCTCCCAGTCCATCCCAGTTCCCTCCCACTCCCTCCTACCCCCTCCCAGTCCATCCCAGTCCCCTCCCACTCCCTCCCAGTCCCCTCCCACTCCCTCCCAGTCCCCTCCCACTCCCTCCTACCCCCTCCCAGTCCCCTCCCACTCCCCTCCTACCCCCTCCCAGTCTATCCCAGTCCCCTCCCAGTCTATCCCAGTCCATCCCAGTCCCCTCCCAGTCCATCCCAGTCCCCTCCCAGTCCATCCCAGTCGCACCTGTAGACCCCCACGACGACGGCGTGGTCCCTCTCGTAGGGCTCCAGCGTCAGCTGCTCCTGCGGCTTCATCTGCTCGCCCGTCATCTTCCTCACCTCCCCGGCGAAGACGGCCTCGGGCGCCGCCGTCGAGTCGATGCAGTTCGCCTGGGGGGGTGGGCGGGGCCAGGCGTTGGGGGAGGAGCCAGAGGCCACGCCCACCGGGGGAGGGGCGGGGTCAGGGAGCAGCCAATGAGGCCGCCCAGCATCCCCCCACTAGGAGATTAGGGGGCGGGGGCGGAGAGAAGGGGCTAATTGGCCCCGCCCACCAGCAACTCAGGGGGGTGGGGTCTGAGGCACGGGGGAGGGGGCAATAGCCCCGCCCACCCGCAACCCAGGGGCGGGGTCAGAGAGCAAGGGGAGGGGCCAATGGGTCCTTAACTCGTTGTGGTGGGCCCTTACTGGCCCCCAGTGCCCCGTTACTGGTCCTTACTGGTTCCCAGTGCCCCGTTACTGCTCCTCAGCACCCCTGCTACTGGTCCTCACTGGTCCCCAGTGCCCTGTTACTGGTCCTTACTGGTCCCCAGTGCCCTGTTACTGGTCCTTACCAGCCCCCAGCGCCCCTGTTACTGGCCCCTACTGGTTCCCAGGGCCCTGTTACTGGTCCTTACTGGTCCCCAGCACCCCAGTTACTGGTCCTTACTGGTCCCCAGTGCCCTGTTGCTGGTCCTTACCGGTCCCCAGTGCCCTGTTGCTGGTCCTTATTGGTCCCCAGTGGCCCATTACTCACCCTTACCGGCCCCCAGAGCTCTGTTACTAGCCCTTACTGGCTCCCAGTGCCCTGTTACTGGTCCTTACTGGTCCCCAGTGCCCCGTTATTCATCCTTACCGGCCCCCAGTGCCCCCATTACTGGTCCATACTGGTTCCCACTACCCCATTACTCGTCCTTACTGGTTCCCAGTGCCCTGTTACTGATCCTTACTGGCTCCCAGGGCCCCATTACCAACTCCCAGTACCCTTTTACTGGACCTTACTGGTTCCCAGCATCCCACTACTGGTCCTTACTGGTTCCCACTACCCCATTACTCATCGTTACTGGCTCCCAGTGCCCTGTTACCGGTCCCTACTGGTTCCCGGTGCCCTGTTACCGGTCCCTACTGGTTCCCGGTGCCCTGTTACTGGTCCTTACTGGTTCCCATTACCCCATTACTCATCCTTACTAGCCCCCAGTGCTCTGTTACCAGCCCTTACTGGTTCCCAGTGCTCTGTTACCGGTCCTTACTGGTTCCCAGGGCCCTGTTACTGGTCCTTACTGGTTCCCAGAGCCCCGTTAGTGGTCCTTACCTGCGCCCCAGCAACCCATTACCGGTCCATAGTGGCTCCCAGTGCCCCATTCCTGGTCCTTACTGGTTCCCAGCGCCGCCTACTGGTGGCTACTGGTGGGGGGGGCTCGTTACCTTGATGGAGATGACGAAGTGGCCGCCATTCCGCAGGAAGTTGTGGGCGTTGAGGGCGACAATGCGGGTCTGGTCCGGCTGCGCCACGTCCGCGAAGATCACGTCCACCATGCCTGGGGGGGAACCCCAAAATTTAGGGCACCCCAAAATTTAGGGCACCCCAAAATCCCCCCCCAAGACTCCCCTGGGGCACCCCAAAATCTCCCAGACCCCCCCCAGAGCACCCCAAAAATCTCCCTGACCACCCCAGGGCACCCCAAAATCACCCTGAGCCCCACCAGAGCACCCCAAAATTTCCCTGGCCCTGCCGGGGCACCCCAAAATCCTCCTGCCCCCCCCCAAGGGCAGCCCAAAATGCTGCCAAACATCCCAAAACCTCTCTCAAGTGACCTCAGATGACCCTGGAACCCCCCAAAAACCCCCCAAATTCTCCCCTCCACCACCAAGCACCCCAAAATCTTCTCCTAGACCCTCCTGACACCCCACATTCTTCCCTAGCACCCCAAAATCACCCCAAGACCCCACACAGCACCCAAGAGCACCTCAGAAACCTGTCTGAGATACCTCAAGGTGCCTCCAGACCTTCTCCCAACCCCAAAACCACCCTGAGCACCCCAAAATCTTCTCCCAGACCACCCTAAGCACCCCAAATTCTTCCCTAGCACCCCAAAATTACCTCAAGATCCAACACAACACCCCAAAACCTACCAAGAGCACCCCAAAAACCTCTCTGATATACTTTGAGGTGCCTCCAGACATTCTCCCCAATCTCCAAACCACCCTGAGCACCCCAAAATCTTCCCCTAGATCACCCTGAGCACCCCAAAATCTTCTCTAGCACCCCAAAACCACCTCAAAACCCACAGCACCCCAAAACACTGAAAAGCACCACAAAAAACTCTTTGAGGTACCTGGAGGTGCCTCCAGACCTTCTCCCCAACCCCAAAACCACCCTGAGCACCCCAAAATCTTCTCCTAGACCCTCCTGCCACCCCAAATTCTTCCCTAGCACCCCAAAATCACCCCAACACTCAACACAGCACCCCAAAACACCCAAGAGCACCCCAAAAACCTCTCTGAGATACCTCAAGGTGCCTCCAGACCTTCTCCCCAACCTCCAACCAAGCCTGAGCACCCCAAAATCTTCTCCTGGACAACCGTGAGCACCCCAAAATCTTCCCTAGCACCCCAAAATCACCCCAACACCCAACAGAGCACCCCAAAACACCCAAGACCGTACAAGAGCAGCCCAAAAACCTCTCTGATATACTTCGAAATACCTGCAGACCTTCTCCCCAATCTCCAAACCACCCTGAGCACCCCAAAATCTTCTCCCAGACCACCCTAGGCACCCCAAAATCTTCCCTATTGCCCCAAAATCACCTCAAGGCCCAACGCAGCACCCCAAAACCCAACACAACACCCCAAAACACCCCAGAGCATCCCAAAAACCTCTTTCAGATACTTTGAGGTGCCTCCAGACCTTCTCCCCAACCTCCAAAGCACCCTGAGCACCCCAAATTCTTCTCTAGCACCCAAAAAACACCCCAACACCCAATACAGCACCCCAAAACCTACCAAGAGCACCCCAAAAACCTCTTTGCGGTACCTGGAGATGCCTCCGGACCTCCTCCCCAACCTCCAAAGCACCCTGAGCACCCCAAAATCTTCTCCTACACCCTCCTGACACCCCAAATTCTTCCCTAGCACCCCAAAATCACCCCAAGACCCAACACAGCACCCCAAAACACCCAAGAGCGCCCCAAAAACCTCTTTGAGATACTCTGAGGTGTCTCCAGACCTTCTCCCCAACACCAAAACCACCCTGAGCACCCCAAAATCTTCTCCTGGACCACCCTGAGCACCCCAAATTCTTCCCTAGCACCCCAAAACCCACCCCCGGGACCCCCCCTGACTCACCGATGAGCATGCGGTACTTGTGGGGGTGCCGGGCGTCCTCGATGACAGGGATGACGTTGGTGCGTTTTTTGGCGACGTTGATGAGGTCACGGCCCGAACGATGCGAGAATTCCACGGCATAAACCAAGCCCTCCTGGGGACGGGGACAGGGAGGTCACCCCACCCGCCCGGGGGGGACCCCGAGGTGGGGGACAGCTCTGGGGACATGGTGCCACCACCCATGGGGACATCCCTGGTGTCCCCAAGATGGAGAACATCTCCAGCAACATGGAGCCACCACCCATGGGGACATTCCTGGTGTCCCCAAGATGGACAACACCTCCAGGGACATGGAGCCACCACCCATGGGGACATTCCTGGTGTCCTCAAGATGGACAACACCTCCGGGGACATGGAGCCACCACCCATGGGGACATTCCTGGTGTCCTCAAGATGGACAACACCTCCAGGGACATGGTGCCACCACCCATGGGGACATTCCTGGTGTCCCCAAGATGGAGAACATCTCCAGCAACATGGAGCCACCACCCATGGGGACATTCCTGGTGTCCCCAAAATGGACAACACCTCCGGGGACACGGAACCACCACCCATGGGGACATTCCTGGTGTCCCCAGGATGGACAACACCTCCAGGGACATGGAGCCACCACCTATGGGGACATTCCTGGTGTCCCCAAGATGGACAACACCTCCAGGGACATGGAGCCACCACCCATGGGGACATTCCTGGTGTCCCCAAGATGGACAACACCTCCAGGGACATGGAGCCACCACCCATGGGGACATCTCTGGTGTCCCCAAGATGGACAACATCTCCAGGGACATGGAGCCACCACCCATGGGGACATTCCTGGTGTCCTCAAGATGGACAACACCTCCGGGGACATGGAGCCACCACCCATGGGGACATTCCTGGTGTCCCCAAGATGGAGAACATCTCCAGCAACATGGAGCCACCACCCATGGGGACACGTCCCCTCCCCCCAATGTCCCCAAGGGTCCGGTGACCCCGCCCCGACGTCCTTACGGGTCCCACGATGTCGGAGACGTGGGACACTGTTGTCCCCGAGGCGGCGCCGAGGTAAAGGACCTTCGTCCCCGGGCGGATGTGGATCTGGTCGATGCCACCCAAGATGGCAGCCGCCAACTTGGAGCGGAAGGGGTTCCAGGCGCGGTATTCCACCTTGGTGTCACCGTCCTGGGGACAAGGACAGCGGTGGGACGTGTCACCCACCTGCTCTGACGTCCTGTGGACACCCACAGCCTCCCAGTGCCACCGCCCAGTACACCCAGTGTGGAATCTGAGAAGGTCCTGGTGATGCCTTCAACTTCGGTGTCATCATCATGGGGACAAGGACACCAAGGGACGTGTCACCGACTGGCTGTGACACCCCATGGACAGCCACACCCTCTCAGTCCCACCTCCCAGTGCTCCCAGTATGAAAATTACAAAGGTCCTGGTGACGCCCCAGTGCTCCCAGTGCGGAATCTGAGAAGGTCCTGGTGATGTCCTCAACTCTAGTGACACCATTACGGGGACAAGGACACCACGAGACGTGTCACCCACCAGCTGTGACACCCCATGGACACCCACACCCTCCCAGTAGCTCCCGGTATGGAGTCTGAGAAGATCCTGGTGATGCCCCAGTGCTCCCAATATAGACTCTGAGAAGATCCTGGTGATGCCCCAGTGCTCCCAGTATGGAGTCTGAGAAGGTTTTGGTGACACCTTCAGCCTTGGTATCATCATCATGGGGACAAGGACACCCGGAGACGCGTCACCCACTGGCTGTGACAGCCCATGGACACCCACACCCTCCCAGTGACACTTCCCAGTGCTCCCAGTATGGAGTGTAGGAAGGTTCTGGTGATGTCCCAGTGCTCCCAGTACGGAACCTGAGAACGTCCTCGTGAGGTCAACCTTGCTGTCACCATCGTGGGGACAAGGACACCAGCAAACGTGTCACCCACCGGCTGTGACACCCCATGGACACCCACACCCTCCCAGTGCCACCTCCCAGTGCTCCCAGTATGGAGCCTGAGAAGGTCCTGGTGGTCTACTCCACCTCTCCCAATTGCCCCAGTCCCCTCCCAGTCGCCCCCAGTGCCTCGTGTCCCCTCCCAGTCCCCTCCCCCTTACCCCTACCCCCCTCCCAGTTGCTCCCAGTCCCTCCAGTACCTCCACCGAGATCCTTTTCTCCCCATAGACCGACTCCCCCGGGACCAGGTTGCGGGTGACCAGCGCGTCCTCCTTCCCCCGGCAGATGAACACCCCTGGGGGGGGCAAGGGGGGTGTCAGGGACCCCCAACTGCCCCACGGACCCCCCCAACCTGCCCCGCAGACCCGCCCCACAACCCCAACTGCCCCCCAGAACCCCCAAACCTGCCCCATAGACCCCCCAAAACTGCCCCCCAGACCCCCCCAACTGCCCCCCACACCCTCCAAACCTGCCCCACAGACCCCCCCAACTGCCCCCCGGAACCCCCCAACCTGCCCCACAAACCCCCCCAACTGCCCAACAAACCCCCCCAACTGCCCCACAGACTCCCCAACTGCCCCACAGACCCCCCAACTGCCCCACAGACCCCCCAAACCTGCCCCACAGAACCCCCCAACTGCCCCACAGAGCCCCCCAAACCTGCCCCACAGAGCCCCCCAAACCTGCCCCACAGAGCCCCCCAAACCTGCCCCACAGACCCCCCCCAACTGCCCCCCACACCCTCCAAACCTGCCCCACAGACCCCCCCAACTGCCCCCCGGAACCCCCCAACCTGCCCCACAAACCCCCCAACTGCCCCACAGACCCCCCCAACTGCCCCACAGAGCCCCCCTAACCTGCCCCACAGAGCCCCCAACTGCCCCATAGACCCCCCAACTGCCCCACAGACCCCCCCAACTGCCCCACAGACCCCCCTAACCTGCCCCACAGACCCAACTGCCCCATAGACCCCCCAAACCTGCCCCAGACCCCCCAAACCTGCCTCACAGACCCCCCCAACTGCCCCACAGACCCCCCAACTGCCCCACAGACCCCCCCAACTGCCCCACAGAGCCCCCCTAACCTGCCCCACAGAGCCCCCTAACCTGCCCCACAGAGCCCCCAACTGCCCCATAGACCCCCCAACTGCCCCACAGACCCCCCCAACTGCCCCACAGACCCCCCCAACTGCCCCACAGACCCCCCAAACCTGCCCCAGACCCCCCAAACTGCCCCACAGACCCCCCAAACCTGCCCCACAGACCCCCCAAACCGCCCCACAGACCCCCCAAACCTGCCCCACAGACCCCCCTAACTGCCCCCACAGACCCCCCTAACCTGCCCCACAGACCCCCCAAACCTGCCCCAGACCCCCCAAACTGCCCCACAGACCCCCCTAACCTGCCCCACAGACCCCCCAACTGCCCCCACAGACCCCCCAAACCTGCCCCACAGACCCCCCCCAACTGCCCCCCGATCCCCCCATCTGCCCCATAGACCCCCCAACTGCCCCACAGACCCCCCAAACCTGCCCCAGACCCCCCAAACTGCCCCAGACCCCCCAAACCTGCCCCACAGACCCCCCAACTGCCCCCACAGACCCCCCCAACCTGCCCCACAGACCCCCCCAACCTGCCCCGCAGACCCGCCCCACAACCCCAACTGCCCCCCAGAACCCCCAAACCTGCCCCATAGACCCCCCAAAACTGCCCCCCAGACCCCCCCAACTGCCCCCCAGACCCTCCAAACCTGCCCCACAGACCCCTCCAACTGCCCCCCGGAACCCCCCAACCTGCCCCACAAACCCCCCAACTGCCCCACAGACCCCCCCAACTGCCCCACAGACCCCCCTAACCTGCCCCACAGACCCAACTGCCCCATAGACCCCCCAAACCTGCCCCAGACCCCCCAAACCTGCCTCACAGACCCCCCCAACTGCCCCACAGACCCCCCCAACTGCCCCACAGACCCCCCCAACTGCCCTACAGAGCCCCCTAACCTGCCCCACAGAGCCCCCTAACCTGCCCCACAGAGCCCCCAACTGCCCCATAGACCCCCCAACTGCCCCACAGACCCCCCCAACTGCCCCACAGACCCCCCTAACCTGCCCCACAGACCCCCCTAACCTGCCCCACAGACCCTCCAAACCTGCCCCAGACCCCCCAAACCTGCCCCAGACCCCCCAAACCTGCCTCACAGACCCCCCCAACTGCCCCACAGACCCCCCAACTGCCCCACAGACCCCCCCAACTGCCCCACAGAGCCCCCCTAACCTGCCCCACAGAGCCCCCTAACCTGCCCCACAGAGCCCCCAACTGCCCCATAGACCCCCCAACTGCCCCATAGACCCCCCCAACTGCCCCACAGACCCCCCCAACTGCCCCACAGACCCCCCTAACCTGCCCCACAGACCCAACTGCCCCATAGAACCCCCAAACCTGCCCCAGACCCCCCAAACCTGCCTCACAGACCCCCCCAACTGCCCCACAGACCCCCCAACTGCCCCACAGACCCCCCCAACTGCCCCACAGAGCCCCCCTAACCTGCCCCACAGAGCCCCCAACTGCCCCATAGACCCCCCAACTGCCCCACAGACCCCCCCAACTGCCCCACAGACCCCCCTAACTGCCCCACAGACCCCCCTAACCTGCCCCAGACCCCCCAAACTGCCCCACAGACCCCCCAAACCTGCCCCACAGACCCCCCAAACCGCCCCACAGACCCCCCAAACCTGCCCCACAGACCCCCCAAACCTGCCCCAGACCCCCCAAACTGCCCCACAGACCCCCCAAACTGCCCCACAGACCCCCCTAACCTGCCCCACAGACCCCCCAACTGCCCCCACAGACCCCCCAAACCTGCCCCACAGACCCCCCAAACCTGCCCCACAGACCCCACCCAACTGCCCCCCGATCCCCCAACTGCCCCATAGACCCCCCAACTGCCCCACAGACCCCCCCAACTGCCCCACAGACCCCCCCAACTGCCCCACAGACCCCCCTAACCTGCCCCAGACCCCCCAAACTGCCCCACAGACCCCCCAAACCTGCCCCACAGACCCCCCAAACCGCCCCACAGACCCCCCAAACCTGCCCCACAGACCCCCCTAACCTGCCCCAGACCCCCCAAACTGCCCCACAGACCCCCCAAACTGCCCCACAGACCCCCCTAACCTGCCCCACAGACCCCCCAACTGCCCCCACAGACCCCCCAAACCTGCCCCACAGACCCCCCAAACCTGCCCCACAGACCCCACCCAACTGCCCCCCGATCCCCCATCTGCCCCATAGACCCCCCAACTGCCCCACAGACCCCCCAAACCTGCCCCAGACCCCCCAAACTGCCCCAGACCCCCCAAACCTGCCCCACAGACCCCCCAACTGCCCCCACAGACCCCCCAAACCTGCCCCACAGACCCCCCAAACCTGCCCCGCAGACCCGCCCCACAACCCCAACTGCCCCCCAGAACCCCCAAACCTGCCCCATAGACCCCCCAAAACTGCCCCCCAGACCCCCCCAACTGCCCCCCACACCCTCCAAACCTGCCCCACAGACCCCTCCAACTGCCCCCCGGAACCCCCCAACCTACCCCACAAACCCCCCAACTGCCCCACAAACCCCCCCAACTGCCCCACAGAGCCCCCCTAACCTGCCCCACAGAGCCCCCTAACCTGCCCCACAGAGCCCCCAACTGCCCCATAGACCCCCCAACTGCCCCACAGACCCCCCCAACTGCCCCACAGACCCCCCTAACCTGCCCCACAGACCCCCCAACTGCCCCATAGACCCTCCAAACCTGCCCCAGACCCCCCAAACTGCCCCAGACCCCCCAAACCTGCCTCACAGACCCCCCCAACTGCCCCACAGAGCCCCCTAACCTGCCCCACAGAGCCCCCAACTGCCCCATAGACCCCCCAACTGCCCCATAGACCCCCCCAACTGCCCCACAGACCCCCCTAACCTGCCCCACAGACCCCCCAACTGCCCCATAGACCCCCCAAACCTGCCCCAGACCCCCCAAACTGCCCCAGACCCCCCAAACCTGCCTCACAGACCCCCCCAACTGCCCCACAGACCCCCCCAACTGCCCCACAGAGCCCCCCTAACCTGCCCCACAGACCCCCCAAACCTGCCCCACAGACCCCCCAACTGCCCCACAGACCCCCCCAACTGCCCCATAGACCCCCCAAACCTGCCCCAGACCCCCCAAACCTGCCTCACAGACCCCCCCAACTGCCCCACAGACCCCCCCAACTGCCCCACAGACCCAACTGCCCCACAGAGCCCCCCTAACCTGCCCCACAGAGCCCCCTAACCTGCCCCACAGAGCCCCCAACTGCCCCACAGACCCCCCCAACTGCCCCACAGACCCCCCCAACTGCCCCACAGACCCCCCCAACTGCCCCACAGACCCCCCAAACCTGCCCCAGACCCCCCAAACTGCCCCACAGACCCCCCAAACCTGCCCCAGACCCCCCAAACCTGCCTCACAGACCCCCCAAACTGCCCCACAGACCCCCCAACTGCCCCCACAGACCCCCCAAACCTGCCCCCCAGACCCCCCCAACTGCCCCACAGACCCCCCCAACTGCCCCACAGACCCCCCAAACCTGCCCCAGACCCCCCAAACTGCCCCACAGACCCCCCAAACCTGCCCCAGACCCCCCAAACCTGCCTCACAGACCCCCCAAACTGCCCCACAGACCCCCCAACTGCCCCCACAGACCCCCCAAACCTGCCCCCCAGACCCCCCCAACTGCCCCCCAGACCCCCCAACTGCCCCCCAAGTACCTTCGTGCCGATGGGGCTCCACCGTCACCTTCTTGCCCCCCTTGAAGCCGCCGCGGCCCCCCCGACCCCCCCGGCCCCCGCGGGGGGGTCCGCCCCGCCCTCGCCCCCCAAAACCGCCCCCGCGGGGGCCTCCCCGGGGCTGGAAACCACCACCTGTAGGGAGAAAGGTACTGGGCTTACTGGGGGGGGACTGGGAGTGCTGGGGGGGGTGGGGGATGGGAGTGGGGGGGGAACTGGGGGGCAACTGGGTGTACTGGGGGCACTGGAGAGGGAACTGGGCATACTGGGGGGGGAACTAGGGGGTAATTGGGGGGAGCTGGGCATATTGGGGGCACTGGAAAAGGAACTGAGCATACAGGGAAAGAAAACTGGAAGGGAACTGGGGGGAACTGGGCATACTGGGGGGGAACTGGGCAGGCTGGAATGGGGACTAGGGGGTAATTGGGGGGAGCTGGGCATACTGGGGGCACTGGAAAAGGAACTGGGCATACAGGGAAAGAAAACTGGAAGGGAACTGGGGGGAACTGGGCATACTGGGGGGGAACTGGGCAGGCTGGAATGGGGACTAGGGGGTAATTGGGGGGAGCTGGGCATACTGGGGGCACTGGAAAAGGAACTGGGCATACAGGGAAAGAAAACTGGCAGGGAACTGGGGGGAACTGGGCATACTGGGGGGGAACTGGGCAGGCTGGAATGGGGACTAGGGGGTAATTGGGGGGAGCTGGGCATACTGGGGGCACTGGAAAAGGAACTGGGCATACAGGGAAAGAAAACTGGAAGGGAACTGGGGGGAACTGGGGGGGAACTGGGCAGGCTGGAATGGGGACTAGGGGGTAATTGGGGGGAGCTGGGCATACTGGGGGCACTGGAAAAGGAACTGGGCATACAGGGAAAGAAAACTGGAAGGGAACTGGGGGGAACTGGGCATACTGGGGGGGAACTGGGCAGGCTGGAATGGGGACTGGGGGGTAATTGGGGGGAGCTGGGCATACTGGGGGCACTGGAAAAGGAACTGGGCATACAGGGAAAGAAAACTGGAAGGGAACTGGGGGGAACTGGGCATACTGGGGGGGAACTGGGCAGGCTGGAATGGGGACTAGGGGGTAATTGGGGGGAGCTGGGCATACTGGGGGCACTGGAAAAGGAACTGGGCATACAGGGAAAGAAAACTGGAAGGGAACTGGGGGGAACTGGGCATACTGGGGGGGAACTGGGCAGGCTGGAATGGGGACTAGGGGGTAATTGGGGGGAGCTGGGCATACTGGGGGCACTGGAAAAGGAACTGGGCATACAGGGAAAGAAAACTGGAAGGGAACTGGGGGGAACTGGGGGGGAACTGGGCAGGCTGGAATGGGGACTAGGGGGTAATTGGGGGGAGCTGGGCATACTGGGGGCACTGGAAAAGGAACTGGGCATACAGGGAAAGAAAACTGGAAGGGAACTGGGGGGAACTGGGCATACTGGGGGGGAACTGGGCAGGCTGGAATGGGGACTGGGGGGTAATTGGGGGGAGCTGGGCATACTGGGGGCACTGGAAAAGGAACTGGGCATACAGGGAAAGAAAACTGGAAGGGAACTGGGGGGAACTGGGCATACTGGGGGGGAACTGGGCAGGCTGGAATGGGGACTAGGGGGTAATTGGGGGGAGCTGGGCATACTGGGGGCACTGGAAAAGGAACTGGGCATACAGGGAAAGAAAACTGGAAGGGAACTGGGGGGAACTGGGCATACTGGGGGGGAACTGGGCAGGCTGGAATGGGGACTAGGGGGTAATTGGGGGGAGCTGGGCATACTGGGGGCACTGGAAAAGGAACTGGGCATACAGGGAAAGAAAACTGGAAGGGAACTGGGGGGAACTGGGCATACTGGGGGGGAACTGGGCAGGCTGGAATGGGGACTAGGGGGTAATTGGGGGGAGCTGGGCATACTGGGGGCACTGGAAAAGGAACTGGGCATACAGGGAAAGAAAACTGGAAGGGAACTGGGGGGAACTGGGCATACTGGGGGGGAACTGGGCAGGCTGGAATGGGGACTAGGGGGTAATTGGGGGGAGCTGGGCATACTGGGGGCACTGGAAAAGGAACTGGGCATACAGGGAAAGAAAACTGGAAGGGAACTGGGGGGAACTGGGCATACTGGGGGGGAACTGGGCAGGCTGGAATGGGGACTAGGGGGTAATTGGGGGGAGCTGGGCATACTGGGGGCACTGGAAAAGGAACTGGGCATACAGGGAAAGAAAACTGGAAGGGAACTGGGGGGAACTGGGCATACTGGGGGGGAACTGGGCAGGCTGGAATGGGGACTGGGGGGACGTGGGCATACTGGGAGAGGGACTGGGTGGTAATTGGGGAGAACTGGGCATACTGGGGGCACTGAAGAGGGAACTGGGCATACTAGAAGGGAGAGAATTGGAGAGGAAACTGGGCATACTGGGAGAAAAACTGGGGGTAATTGGGGAGAACTGGGCATATTGCAGAGGGAACGGGGCATACTGGGGCACTGGAGAGACAACTGGACATACTGGAAGAGGGACTGGGGGGAACTGGGCATACTGGAAGGGAACTGGGGGGTAATCGGAGAAGAACTGGGCATACTGGGAAGGAACTTGGTGGGGACTGGGCATACTGGGGGGACTGGGGTGGGAACTGGGCGTAACTGGTCAAGCTCGGAGAGGGAACTGGGCATAATGGGGGAGAACTGGGCATGTCAGGCAAAGGACGGGGGAAACTGGGCAGGCTGGAAGAAGGGAGGGGGAACTGGGGCTCCCAGTACAGGCGGGACTGGCCTTACTGGGAGCACTGGGAGGGGACAGACTCACCTCGCCCCCCCCGGAAGCCGCCGCGGCCACCGCGCCCCCCCCGGGGGCTGAAACCTGCCGGGAGCCACCGTCAGACTGGGAGCACTGGGGCAGACTGGGATGGCTGCAGGAGGCTCCCAGTTCTCGCCCAGTAACACCCCCCGGACCGCCCCCCCCCCCCCCCGGCTCCCAGTATTCCCAGTTTGGCCCAACCACCCTCCGCGTCCCTCCCAGTCACCCCCTAAGGCATCCCAGTTGCTCCCCAGTCCATCCCAGTTGCCTCCCAGTATGGCTTCCTTTTTCCCACCTACCTCTTACTCCTTCCCAGTAACCCCCAGTCCCATCCCAGTTTCCTCCAACTCCCCAGTCCCTCTCAGTTAGCCCCTGTTCCTCCCAGTTAGCCCCCAGTGTCTCCCCAGTCAATCCCAGTCCCCTACAGACCCCTCCCAGCTACCCCCAGTCCCCTCCAATCTCATCCCAATCCTCCCAGTCTCTCTCCCAGTACATCCCAGTCTTTCCCAATGCCTCACCAGTCAATCCCAGTACATCCCAGTCCCCTCCAGTCCCATCCCAGTTCCCTCCAGTCTCTCCTAGTGCCCCTCCCAGTCTCTCCCAGTATATCCCAGTCCCTCCCAGTTATCCCCAGTCCTCTCCAGTTACCCCCAGTCACCTCTCAGTCCTTCCCAGTCCATTACAGTACACCCCAGTCCCCTCCAGTCCCATCCCAATCCCCCAGTATACCCCAGTCCTTCCCAGTCCCTCCCAGTTATCCCCAGTCCTCTCCAGTTACCCCCAGTCCCTCCCAGTTACCCCCCAGTCCCCTCCAGTCCCATCCCAGTCCGTCCTCAGTCAATCTCAGTACATCCCAGTCCCTCCCAGTTATCCCCAGTCCCCTCCAGTTATCCCCAGTCCCTCCCAGTTACCCGCCAGTCCCTTCCCAGTCCCCCCTCAGTCAATCTCAGTACACCCCAGTCCCTCCCAGTTATCCCCAGTCCCTCCCAGTTACTACTCAGTCTCTCCCAGTACACCCCAGTCCCCTCCAGTCCCACCCCAGTCCCCTCCAGTCCCACCCCAGTCTCTCCCCAGTCAATCTCAGTACATTCCAGTCCCTCCCAGTTATCCCCAGTCCTCTCCAGTTACCCCCCCGGTTACCCCCAGTCCCTCCCAGTCCATCCCAATCCCCTCCAGTCTCCCCCAGTGCCCCTCCCAGTCCCTCCCAGTCCATCCCAATCCCCTCCAGTCTCCCCCAGTGCCCCTCCCAGTCCCTCCCAGTCCATCCCAATCCCCTCCAGTCTCCCCCAGTGCCCCTCCCAGTCCCTCCCAGTCCATCCCAATCCCCTCCAGTCTCTCCCAGTGCCCCTCCCAGTCCCTCCCAGTCCATCCCAGTTCCCACCTGGCCTCATCCCGCCGCTGCTCCACGCGGGCCCACACGCGTCGCTCACCCACCCCCGGAACCGGAAGCACTATCTACCGGCCCTGCCCCTTTCCGGGCATCGCGCATGCGCATCAACACACCCGACGTTGCCGCCCCGCCCCAGGCCGGGCGGAAGTGCCCACGGAGAGCGGGAGCGGGAGGGGTTCCCCCGGGTCCTAGCGCCCGCCGGTGTCCCCGAAACGGTCCTGGGGGGATTTGGGGACAAAAATGGGGGGTTTTGGGGTCCTGGGGGGGGGATTTGGGAACAGAAATGGGGCTTTTAGGGATCCTGGGGGGTATTTGGGGACAGGGATGGGGCTTTTCGGGCGTCCTGGGGGCGGATTTGAGGATAGAAATGGGGGCTTTGGGGGGTCCTGGGAGCGATTTGAGGACAGAAATGGGGGGGTTGGAGTCCTGGGGGCGGATTTGGGGACAGAAATAGGGCTTTTGAGGGGCCCAGGGGGGGATTTGGGTACAGAAATGGGGCTTTTGGGGGTCCTGGGGGAGATTTGGGGACAAAAATGGGAGTTCTGGGGGTCCTGGGGGGGAATTTGGGGACAGAAATGGGGCTTTTGGGGGTCCTGGGGAGGATTTGGGGACAAAAATGGGGGGTCCTGGGGGGGAATTTGGGGACAGAAATGGGGCTTTTGGGGATCCTGGGGGGTACTTGGGGGTCCTGGGGGGATGTGGGGATAGAAATGGGGCTTTTGTGGGTCCTGAGAAGTACTTGCGGGGGTCCTGGGGGTTATTTGGGGACAGAAATGGGGCTTTTGGGGGTCCTGGGGGCCATTTGGGGACATTTTGGGGTTCGGGGGGGTGGATTTGGGGACATTTGGGGGTTGGGGGGCATATTTTGGGGCAAGAACAGGGTGCTGGGGGGGATGAGGGGTATCTGGGGGTACGAGGAGGCTGTTAATGTGAACTGTGGGGTCCTGGAGGTATTTCGGGGCCGGTTTGGGGCCATTTCGGGGGATTTTGGGGCAGTTCCGGGTTCGGGTCGGGCTCCTCCCGCCGCCATTTCCCGTCGCTGGCGATGCTCAGTCCTCCCGCCTCCTCTCTATGGCCGCTGCAGTCCTCCAAGCGCCGGCCCCGCCCTCCGCCTCGGCCGCTCTACCCTCCTCGTCTCGACGGCTCCTCCCCTTCTGTTGCCTGGAGGGGAGGGGGAAGTATAAGTCACTTCCGGCGGCGCGCTGCGCTTCCGCTGCGTCTCGTTGGTTCCGGCGGGAGGGCGGCGGCGGTGAAAGTCACTTTGAGCCCAGTCGGTGGTAGCCGGTGAGGGGGAGGTTACTGGGAGCACTGGGAGGGCCCTGGGGGGTTACTGGGAGTACTGAGTGGGCCCCGGGGTTTACTGGGAAGGCCCTGGGAGGGAACTGGGGGGTTACTGGGCACACTGGGGGGTTGCTGGAAGCACTGGGCGGGCGCTAGGGGCTTGCTGGGAGGGAACTGGGGACACTGTGGGGGCTCTGAGGGGTTACTGGAAGGGCACTGGGAAGCAACTGGGGGGTTACTGGGCACACTGGGAGGGCTGGTAGGGGGTTACTGGGTGCACTGGGGGGTTGCTGAGAGTACTGGGAGGGAACTGGGGACACTGAGGGGGCCCTGGGAGGGAACTGGGAGGTTACTGGGAGCACTGAGAGGGGACTGGGGGGCTACTGGGAGGGAACTGGAGGGCTCTGGGATGGTTAGTGGGAGCACTGGGAGGGAACTGGAGGGCTCTGGGATGGTTAGTGGGAGCACTGGGAGGGAACTGGGGACTCTGAGGGGCTACTGGGAGCACTATGGAGGGCACTGGGAGGCAACTGGGTGCACTGGGAGGCAACTAGGGGGTTGCTGAGTGCACTGGGAGGGCTCTGGGACAGTTGCTGGGCGCACTGGGGGATTACTGGGAGGGCCCTGGGGGGGTTGCTGGGAGGGAACTGGGGACACTGGGGGGGCTCTGGGGGTTACTGGGGGGGGACTGGGGGGTTATTGGGAGGGAACTGGAGGACTCTGGAATGGTTACTGGGAGCATTGGGAAGGAACTGGGGACACTGGGGGGGCTCTGGGGGTTACTGGGGGGGGACTGGGGTCACTGGGAGTGATGGGGAGCACTGGGGGGTTACTGGGAGCTCTGGGAGGAACTGGGGACACTGGGGGGGGCTCTGGGGGTTACTGGGGGGGGACTGGGGTCACTGGGAGTGATGGGGAGCACTGGGGGGTTACTGGGAGCTCTGGGAGGGAACTGGGGACACTGGGGGGAGACTCTGGGGGTTACTGGGGGGGGACTGGGGTCACTGGGAGTGATGGGGAGCACTGGGGGGTTACTGGGAGCTCTGGGAGGGAACTGGGGGTTACTGGGGGGGGACTGGGGTCACTGGGAGTGATGGGGAGCACTGGGGGGTTACTGGGAGCTCTGGGAGGGAACTGGGGACACTGGGGGGGCTCTGGGGGTTACTGGGAGGGAACTGGGGGGAACTGGGGTCACTGGGAGTGATGGGGAGCACTGGGGGGTTACTGGGAGCTCTGGGAGGGAACTGGGGACACTGGGGGGGGCTCTGGGGGTTACTGGGAGGGAACTGGGGGGGACTGGGGTCACTGGGAGTGATGGGGAGCACTGGGGGGTTACTGGGAGCCTCCCCCCCTGCCCCTGTTCTTCTCTTTATTGTTTCATTAATTAATCATCCACAGTAATTACACTCATTGACTAATTAATTATTCCATAATTATCTCATTAATTATGCAAATAATTAGTTATTACATTAACCACTTTAGTAATTTATTATCCCAGTAATTAATTGCCCCATTAATCACTCAATTGGTTACCCCAGTTATTAATCGGCTTGTAATTAATTATACTTGGTAATTATTGCAGCAATTGATTACCCCAGTAATTACCCCAATAGTTCATGAACCCCGGTAATTACGGTGTAAGTTATGCCAGTAACTACCATGTTAATTACTTACTACCATTAATTACTTACAGTAACCACACCTATTAACTAATTGATTACTGCAATAATTAATTATACTATTTACTACCCCACTAATTGATCATCGCAGTAATTAATTGCCCCATAATTAATTACCTCCCAAACCCCCCATTACCATTCTACTTGTCCTTGCCTTTGTGAGAGGAGTAATTATTCCCAGGAGAAATTAATTACTGTCGGGGGGTTAATTATCCTGTTAATTACCCTAATAATTACTCCCTCTTGTTACCATGCCTCTGTTACCATCTCCTTTGTTATCTTCTGGGGGTGGTAATTATTTGGGTGGGGGGTGTTAATTATTATAAGGTAGTTAATTAATCCTGGGGACAAGTTAATTAGTCCTGAAGGACTAATTACCCCTGTTAATTAGCTCCGTCCCCCACCCCGGGTGCCCCTCCACCTCTCCCCTTTACTCTCTTCTCTGTTACCATTCAGCTGTTCATTTGGGGGGCATTAATTATTTCTGGGGTGGTTAATTATCCCTGGGGGCATGTGTTAGTTAGTCCCAGGGGGATTAATTAGTCTCAGAGATGTTAATTAGCCTCATTAATTACCTCCCACTGGGTAGCCCCCCCCTTGTTACCATCTGCATTTTCATTATGAGGGGGGAAAATTAATTATCCCGGGGGGGGGGGCTAATGATGCTTGGGGGGTTGTTAATTAGTCGCAAGGGGAGTTAATTAGTTCTGGGGGAGTTAATTAGCCCTGTTAATTACTCCTTGCTGGGTCACCCCCACCCCATTACCCCCCCTTTGTTACCATCCCCACTTCCATTACTGGGTGGCAGAAATTCATTATCCCCAGGGGGGTTAATTATCCTGGGGGTTGTTAATTATTCCCAGTGGGTTAGTTAGTTCTGGGGGGTTAATTAGCCCTGTTAATTATCCCCTGATGATGTTCCCCCCTCCCCAGCATCCCCCTATTCCCCCCCTACCTTGTTACCATCCCCATTCCCACGACCGAAAGCAGGAATGAATCACCCCTAGACCAGTTTAATTATTCCGGAGCGGGCAAGTTTTATTAATTACCGCGACAAGGGGTTAATTACCTTGTTAATTACTCTCTCCCAGCCATGGCAGAGGACATCAAGGCCAAGCTGGAGCGCTACAAGACGGCGCCGTTCGACAGCCGCTTCCCCAACCAGAACCAGACCAAGAACTGTTGGCAGAACTACCTGGGTACCGACACCCCCCCGCCACCCGTGTGTGTGTGTGTGTGTGTGTCCCCCTCTGGGGACACTTGTGTCCCCTCCCCTGGACACCTGGGTCCCCCAAAAGTCCCTTCGTGTCCCCCCCCCTCCTCAGATTTCCACCGCTGCGAGAAGGCGATGGCGGCCAAAGGGGCGGACGCCGGACCCTGCCAGTGGTACTATCGCGTCTACAAGTCCCTTTGTCCCACCGCCTGGGTGAGTGGCACCTCCCTTGTGTCCCGTCCCGTCCCCCCCCCCATGGTGTCCCCACGGTCCTCGGGGGGTCCCCCACGGTGTCCCCGCGGCCCTCAGAACCCCCCACAGTGTCCCCGCGGCCCTCAGAACCCCCCCAGTGTCCTCACGGTGTCCCCATGACCTTCAGAACCCCCCCAGTGTCCCCGTGGTGTCCCCGTGGCCCTCAGAACCCCCCCCAGTGTCCCCGCAGTGTCCCCATGCTCCTCAGACCCCCCCCCCCAGTGTCCCCACAGTGTCCCCATGACCTTCAGAACCCCCACAGTGTCCCCACGATCTTCAGAGTCCCCCACAGTCCTCAGAAACCCCCGGTGTCCCCCCGATGTCCCCATGGCCCTCGGGGGTCCCCCACAGTGTCCCCATGGCCCTCGGAACCCCCATGGTGCCCCCACGGTCTTCAGGTCCCCCTTGGGGTCACCACGGTGTCGCCGTGGCCCTCAGGGTCCCCCCTGATGTCACCGTGTCCCCCGTGGCATCACCATGGTCCCTGCGCCACCCACGGTGCCACCAAGTCCGCTGTGGTGTTATCGGCTACCCCGTGATTTTCACCGTAGTCCTCGTGTCCCCCATGGTGTCACCATGTTCCCCGTGACGTCACCGTGGCCCCTGTGCCCCCCGTGGTGTCACCAAGTCCCCCGTGGCGTTACCACGTCCCCCATGATGTCACCGCGGTCCCTGTGCCCCCCCCCACGGTGTCACCAAGTCCCCCGTGGCGTTACCACGTCCCCCATGATGTCACCGCGGTCCCTGTGCCCCCCCCACGGTGTCACCAAGTCCCCTGTGGCGTTACCACGTCCCCCGTGATGTCACCGTGGTCCCTGTGCCCCCCACGGCGTTACCACATACCCTATGACGTCACCGTGGTGTCACCAAGTCCCCCATGGCGTTACCACACGCCCCATGATGCCACCACGGTTCCTGTCTCCCCTGTGGTGTCACCGCGTCCCCTATGACATCACCGTTGTCCCCCGTGGTGTCCCCACGTCCCCCACGATGTCACCATGCTCCCCGCATCCCCTGCGGCCTCCCCGTGTCCCCCGTGATGTCACCACGGCGTGTTGTGTGTCGTCCCCACCCCGTGAGGCCCCCACCGCCCTCGCGTCAACGCCGCCGCGTCACCCCGCAGGTGACAACGTGGGACGAGTACCGCGAGGAGGGGACCTTCCCCGGAAAGATCTGAACTTCCCCGACCACCCCACCCCCGGGGAGGGGACATCTGTGTCACCGGCTGGTGGTGGTGGCGGTGGGGGGGTGACACAGCCATCCCCCACCCTGGGGAGGGAGGGGACACGGCTGTCACCTGTGGGGGGAGAGGGCGGGGGGGAGCGGAGGGAGGGGACCCCGTTGTCACCAGGGCGGTGGCACGGCCAATAAAGGGTTGAGCTGGAATCGAAAGGTTTTATTAATTAAAAGAATCGCGGTGGGACGGCCTGGGTCCTGTCCCCCGCCCGCGAGACATCTGGGTGTCCCCCGTGTCCCCCCCCCCCCCCGGGTGCTCCTTGGGCATTATGGGACCAAGGGGACACCCTGGAGGGGGCGGAGACCGAGGGGCGTCCCCAGGATCTGGCCCACGATGTCCCCGGGGGCCACCAGGGTCTGGCCGAGGCCTCGCAGCGGCAGCGCTCCCAGCAGCTCCCCTGGGGGACGACACGGCGTCAGGGTGTCCTCTCCGTCCCACCGTCCGTCCCTCCATCCCACCCTCCCTCCATCCATCTCCCCATCCCTTCCCGCCATCCATCATCCCATTTCTTCATCCGTATTTCCATTTCTTTCTCCTGTTGCGTCCATCTTCAACGGTGTCTCCATCCGTCGTCCACCTTCAATGGTTTCTCATCTATTTCTCCATCCGTCGTCCATCTTCAATGGTTTCTCCATCCATCCGTCGTCCATCTTCAATGGTTTCTCCATCCATCCGTCGTCCATCTTGAATGGTTTCTCCATCCATCCGTCGTCCATCTTCAGTGGTGTCTCCGTCCGTCATCCATCTTCAGTGGTTTCTCTGTCCATCTTGAATGGTTTCTCCATGCATTTCTCCACCCGTCATCCATCTTCAATGGTGTCTCCATCCATCTCTCCATCCATTGTCCGTCTTCAATGATTTCTCTATCCATCGCCCGTCTTCAATGATTTCTCCATCCATCCATTGTCCGTCTTCAGTGGTTTCTGTGTCTATCTTCAATGGTATCTCCATGCATCATCTGTCTTCAATGGTTTTTCCAGCCATCCATCTTCAGTGATGTCTCCATCCATCATCCGTCTTCAATGGTTTTTCTATCCATCCATCTCTCCATCCATCCATCTCCAATGGTTTCTCCATCCATCCACCCAACCGTCCATCTCTGTCCTTCCTCAACGGCTTTCTGCTTTTCCATCCATCGTCATCAGTTCTTTCCCCATCCATCTCTCCATGAAGGGATGGATGGGGAAACCACTGAAGAAGTTCATTGGTTTGTCCGTCCATCCATTGATGCTTCTTCACTGGATGAAGAAATCATTGAAGAACTTCTTTGATGGTGTCTCCGTCCATCCATCCATCATCTTTGGTGCTTTCTCCATCTCTCCATGAACAGATGGAGATAGAGAAACCATTGAAGAAGCTCCTTGATTTGTCCGTCTACTCCTTCGTCCTTCTTCTGTGGTTCCGTTCACCCAACCAGCCGTCCGTCCGTCCTTCTTCAGTGGTTTCTTCATCTCCTCGGCCATCCACCCATCTCCTCATCCTCCCGGTCCTCCTCTACTCGTGGTTTCTCCAGCCCCATGGCCCCAACCCCATTGCATTCCTTCACCCAGAAGTCCTCCTATCCCCTGTCCCCATCGTGTCCCCTCACCTGGAGGTCCCTTCCCATCCCCATGGTGTCCCCTCACCTGCAAGGAGGTCCCGTGGCAGCAGCGTTCGGTGGGGGACACAGGTGTCACCGGGGCGGCAGCGAGAGTCCTCGGGGCACCACGGGGCTGTAGGTGATAGAGGGGTTGGGTGGAGACGTGGGGACACGTGACGCGTTGGGGAGGGACAGACCCCAGGGGACATCACGGAGGGGACAGGTAGGGAGGTCAGGGATGGACAGAGAGATGAAGGATGTCACGGATGCGTTGGGGACATCATGGACAGTTACATAGGGGACACCATGGCCATGTAGGGATGTCACCGGCGGATGGAGAGGTGGAGAACATCATGGAAGGACACGCGGGGATGTCACGGGTGAAGAGAAACCAGAGGGGACACCACAGCTGGACACGGCGGGAGGTCACAGGTGGACAGAGAGATGGAGGACAACATGGAGGCACAGACAGAAGAGATGGTGGACAGGTAGGGAGGTCCCAGATGGACAAAGGGGTGGAGGACATCATGGAGGGACATGTAGGGATGTCACAGGTGGTCAAAGCGGTGGAGGACATTGTGGAGGGACACGTAGGGATGTCACAGGTGGTCAAAGCGGTGGAGGACATTGTGGAGGGACACGTAGGGATGTCACAGGTGGACAAAGCGGTGGAGGACATCGTGGAGGGACACGTAGGGATGTCATGGATGGAGAAAAAGGTGGAGGACATTGTGGAGGGACACGTAGGGATGTCACAGGTGGACAAAGAGGTGGAGGACGTCGTGGAGGGACACGTAGGGATGTCACGGATGGAGAAAAAGGTGGAGGACATCGTGGAGGGACACGTAGGGATGTCACAGATGGACAAAGAGGTGGAGGACATCGTGGAGGGACACGTAGGGATGTCACAGATGGAGAAAAAGGTGGAGGACATCGTGGAAGGACGTGTAGGGATGTCACAGATGGACACGTGAAAGTCATCATGGACACGAAGGGGTGGCATGGGTGGACAGAGCTGGAGAAGAACCTCGTGGATGGACACACACAAGTCATCATGGACATGTAGGAACGGCTTGGACGGACATGTACGTGTAGGTGACACCACGGATGGCCATCATGGATGGCGACGTAGGAACCCAGAGGACCCCCGGCCCCATGTCCACCTCCCACCCCGCGTCCCCATGGTCCCCAACTCACGGCAGAGGTTGGGGGTGCTCCAGGGTCCCACCCGTGCCCCGGCCTGGCGGCAGGCAGCTTCATAGGCCCGCAGGACCTCTTTGAGGACCTCTTTGTCCCCAGGGGTCTCACAGAGCTCTTGAAGGCAGATGTCGAAGAAGATCCCGGGGTGAACCGTGGTGTGACAGTCCCCAAAAGGACCTTGGGGGGCCCGGAGAAGACCACAGAGCTTGGTGTGGACGAAGGCCCTCTTGGGGGGCTGGCGACAGGGGGGACACGCGGGACCGGGGCAGGGACGATGACACGTGGCCGCGGTGGCCTTGTAGAGGTGGAGGTGGTCGTTGTAGGGGTGACCGTCGAAGTTGCCACAGAGGCCGCAGGTGACGTTGCGGTAGCGCAGGGACATGGTGACGGCCACCGCGGCCCCGGGGCCGGCGGTCACGCGGAGGCCGAAGTCGGCGAGGAGGAGGAGGGTGGTGGCACCCTGGGGTGTCACGCACACGGCCCGGCCCTGCAGGCAGAAGGGCAGCGGCACCGCGACGCCGTCCACCTGGGTGGGGTGGGGTGGGGGTGAGTGGGGGGACCTGGTTGGCTGTCCCACCTGGTCCTCCACCCCGTTCCTTCTGGTCAGCCGTCCATTTGTCCTCCTCCATCCATCCTTCTGACCTTCTCCATCTGTCCAGCCATCCAACCTTCATCCATCCATCAAGTCTTCTCGGTCCAACCTCTTCCACCCATTCATCCATCTATCCAACCTTCTCCATCCGTCCATCAAGTCTTGTGGATCCATCCATCCAACCTTCTCCATCCATCAAGTCTTCTCTGTCCAACCTCTCCCACCCATTCATCCATCCATCAGGTCTTCTCCATCCGTCAAGTCATCTCCATCCAACCTTCTCCATCCACCAAGTCTTCTCCATCCAACCTTCTCCATCCATCAGGTCTTTATCCATCAAGTCTTCTCCGTCCAACCTCCATCCATCCATTCATCCATCCAACCTTCTCCATCCATCCCTCCCTTCAACCTTCAGCCAGCTTTCATCATCCATCCATTCTTCTCCGTCCATCCATCCTTCTCTGTCCAACATCTCCATCCTTCTCCGTCCATCCATCCTTCTCCATCCAGCCTTCTCCATCCAACCATCTCCATCCATCCCAGTCCATCCCCCCTCCCTTCCCCCCCCCCTCACCTCCACGACGCCGGGGCTCCCTCCCCGCATCACCCAGCGATGCTGCTCCACCGTGACGGTCACCCTACGGCTGCCGCTACCACCCCGGGGTGGGTCGGTGACGGTGACATCGAAGGCGGGGTGGACGCCGGGGGGGCCGCAGCTCCGTGCCACCACGTAGGAACAATTGTCCCCCACGGCCACGGCCGCCCCGTCGAAGCTCAAGTAGTGCTGGGTCCCCACGGCCCGGCAGGTCCCCGGGGTACCGGTGACACCCGCCGCTCTCCCCGGCACAACCGAACACCCCTGGGTGCCCCCGGCACCGGGGGGGGAGATGCAGCCCTCCCGGCACCCTTGGGTGCAGCCGGGGGCGCAGATGACGTAGCGGGTGCCCGCTGGGCAGTTGGGTGCTGGGGGGGGGGGGGGGGAAGGGATGAGAGGGGGGTGTCCCTGGGTGCTCCGTGGGGCTTGTGTGTCGTCCCCCCCCCCCCCCCGATGCCTGGGTCCCTTGGGTGCTCCATGGGGCTGGTGTGTGTGTCCCCCCCCCCCCCGATGCCTGGGTCCCTTGGGTGCTCCATGGGGCTGGTGTCCCGTCCCGTCCCCGATGCCTGGCTCCCCAGGGTGCTCCATGGGGCTGGTGTCCCCCCCCAACCCCAATGCCTCGGTCCCTTGGGTGCTCTGTGGGGCTGGTGTCCCCCCACCCCGATGCCGAGGTCCCTTGGGTGCTCTATGGGGCTGGTTGTCCCCCCCCCCCCCCGACTCAGTCGCCTGGGTCCTGGGTGGGTGACTTACGGCAGAAGCCCTCGGTGCGCCATTCCAGGACCCTCTTCCCGGCTTCCTGGCAGGCGGCGGCGTAGGCAGCGAGGACGCGGCAGGCGCCCTCGCGGCGACACCGGTCGGCGACGCAATCCCGGTAGTAGGTTTCAGGGTGAACGGTCCCGTGGCAGAACCGGAAAGGGCCTTCCTTACTCACCACCACCCCACACTCTCCCCCACCCTCCGGTTGTCCCTTCCCCAACCCCCCTGTCACCCCGCACCCCAAAATCTGGCCGCACTCCGCCTCCGCCGCGCCCCCCACCCGCCACCCCTCCGCCAGCCCCACGTCGTTGCGGGGGTCCCCGTCCAAGTCCCCGCAGAGCCCGCAGAGCCGCCCGCCGTAAACGCCCGGCACCTGGACCCTCACCCGGCCGTGGCGCCCATCGAAGGTCACCGTCAACCCCCGGGGGGTCCTCACCGTCACCTCCCAACCCCAGGGCTCCAGGGTCACCGCCGAGGTCCCCACCGTGTGGGGCAGGCGGGTCGGCACACCGTTCACCTTGGGGGGGGGGAATAGAGTTTAAATCAGGGTCATGGGGTGGGGCAAAATCTGCGTTGGGCCATCCTGGAGCCCGTTTCCTTGCTACTCAGGGTTTACTCACCCGTTACTCATGGTTTGCTCACTTGCTGCTCCTAATTTTCTCACTTGCTGCTCATAATTTAGTCACTGGCCATTTATACTTTACTCACTCGCCTCTCATAGTTTACTTACTTGCCACTCATGCTTTACTCACCACACATCGTTTATTCCCTTGCTACTGACACTTTAATCACTCACTACTTATGGATTACTCACGAGCTACTCACTCGTTGCTCACTACTTGGTACCAGCCCTCCAGGGCAGCTTGGGGTGGGGACTGGATGGGAACAAGCTCTCTTACACTTTACTCACTGACTACTCGGCACTTAACTTCCAGCTTACATTTCCCCTCTTACTCCCTCCTTCCTCCTTACTCACACACTTGCTACTCACTCAACTCACGACACATCCCTGGGCAACTCTACATTCCCTACGTCCTCCCAGCTTGCTCATCTACTCGTGTTACTCACTACTCGCTCGTTACTTGCTTACTACTCACTCCTTGAGCTATCCAGACCAGCTTACACACTCTTTATGCCCGCTACTCACTCGCTACTCATCATTTGGCCAACAAACACATCCCCACTTACTACCGGTACGGGGAGAAAGTGCTACTCAACACCCAAGCCCTCCTCCTGGGTTACTCACCGCCTCACTCCATCCTCACAGCTCCCTCCTCGCGGCTCCTACTCACTCCCCGCCCTCACGCCGCCATACTCACGCCCTACTCCTCCCTTACTCGCCCCTAGAGCTACTCACCGTGACCTGCCCGGGCTCCAGCCCCACGCGCGTGCGATGCACGAGGACCTCGGCGCCGACGATGCCGCTGGGGCCGCCGCGCACCAGGACGCGGAAAGGTTCGGCCCCGCCGGCGCCGGGGCAGAGGCCGGCCAGGAGGTAAACGCAGGAGATGGGGAAGTCGCGGTGGAGGCGGTCGAAGGTACGGAGGTGACCCATGCCTAGGGCGGAGCAGGTGGCGAGGGCGGGGACAGGGGCGGGGACAAGGGTGGGGGCGGGGTTGGTGGCACAGGGCTCGTGGGGGTGTTTGGATGAGCAGGGTGGAGCTGTGGGGACAGGAGGAGCAGTGGTTAGGCTAATTGTCCTTCTGGAAGGGTTCTCCATCCATCCATCCTTGCATCCATCCAGAAGGGTTCTCCATCCGTCCATCCTTCCACCCATCCGGAAGGGTTCTGCATCCATCCATCCCTCCCTCCAATGATCCCTCAGTCCATTCCTCCGTCCCTCCCTCCATCCTTCCACCCCATCATCACCCATTCATCCCTCCTTCCATCCTTCTTCACCTGGTTCTCCATCCCGCCTTCCATCCCATCCTTCCTCACGCATTTCTCCATCCCTTCATCCTTCTTCCACTCTTTCTCCATCCCTCCATTCCTCCATCCATCCCTAAATCCTTCTTCACCCATTTCTTGATCCCACCATCCCTTCATCCTTCTTCCACTCTTTCTCCATCCATCCCTCCATCCGTCCTTCCTCAACCATTTCTTGATCCCACCATCCCTTCATCCTTCTCCACCTCTTTCTTCATCATCCATCCTTCCTCACCCATTTCTTGATCCCTCTATCTGTTCATCCATCCCTCCTTCTTCACCCATTTCTCCATCCCTTCATCCTTCTTCCACTCTTTTTCCATCCATCCCTCTCTAAATCCTTCTTCACCCATTTCTTGATCTCTCCATCCCTTCATCTTTCTTCCAGTCTTTCTCAATCCCTCCACCCCTCCATCCTTCTTCATCCTTCTTTATCCATCCCTCCATCCTTCTCCATCCACCTCCCATCCTTCTCCATCCCTCCATCTTCCTTTCTCCATCCCTCCATCCTTCTTCATCCATCTCTCCATCCCTCCATCCTTCTTCATCCACCCCATCCTCCTTCATCCAACCTTCCATCCTCCTTCATCCATCCCTCCATCCTTCATCCATCCCTTCATCCTTCTTTATCCATCCATCCCTCCACCCTTCTTCACCTCTTCCTCCATCCCACCATCCACGTCTCCGTTCCTCCCACCACTCCCCCCACCCCCATCCCCCTGCCCCACTCACGACACTGCGTCCCCTGTCCCCCGCCGTCCCCTTCCTCAGGCTGGGCGCAGACCCCGCAGAGTTGTCCCCGTAGCGGCGCCGTCGCTGTCACCGTCACCGCGCCGTCCCCGCCGAAAGCCACCCGCACGCCCGTGGCCGTTGTCACCCGCCGCTGGCCCCCCCGACGCTCCAGCCGCACCTGGCCCCCCGCCAACGAGAGGGGCAGGCGGACCTGGCGCCCGGCCACCTGCGGGGAGGGGACATCGGCTGGAACACCCGGACGCCTGCGTCCCCTCCCCAGTTATGGGATCTGGATCCCCTCCTGGAGAAGACACCCCACCCCTACCACGCTCTGCCCAGGGCCGTATCCTCACCCTTGCCATCGTCTCCTCTCCTCGGAGCAGGACCACCTCGTAACCATCACCTCGGAGCGTGACATGGCCGAAGGTGGCGGCTGGTCCCCTGCCCACCTGGCCACCCGCCGTGACCTGGAGGGTGGGCAACTGGGCGCCGCAGGTGGTCACCAACGTCTGGGTGCAAGCTCCGGCCAAGCCGTAGTTCTTCCCATCGAAGGCCCGGTAACGCCAACGCCCCAAGATGTGGCAAACGAGTGGGGGCTGCAAGATGGGGAGGCATCTGGGGGAGGTTTCCACCATCTTACACCTTGTTCCCTTCGGGCAATGGACATCGTTGCAAGATGGGTTGATGGGAACGCATCTGGGAGAGGTTTCCACCATCTTGCACGTCGTTCCAGATGGACAACGCAGGTCGTTGCAAGATGGGTTGATGGGAACGCATCTGGGGGAGGTTTCCACCATCTTACACCTTGTCCCCTTCGGGCAATGGGCATCGTTGCAAGACGGGTTGATGGGAACGCATCTGGGAGAGGTTTCCACCATCTTGCATGTCATTTCGGATGGACAGTGCAGGTCGTTGCAAGATGGCTTGTTGGCTACGCATTTGGGCCAACCCTCCACCATCTGGCACGTTGTCCCCTTCAGGCAATGCAGGTCTTTGCACGACGGCTTGTTGGGGAGGCATCTAGGTGAGGTTTCCACCATGTGGCACATCGTTCCGGATGGGCAATGCACATCGTTGCAGGACGGCTTCTTGGGCACGCATTTGGGCCAGTCCTCCACCATTTGGCACGTTGTTCCAGCCGGACAATGCATATCGTTGCAGGATGGCTTCTTGGGCACGCATGTAGGCCAATCCTCCACCATCTGGCAGGTTGTCCCCGCCGGACAACGTACCTCAGTGCAAGATGGCTTGTTGGGCACGCATTTGGGCCAACCCTCCACCATCCGGCAGGTGGTTCCAGGTGGGCAGCGGACGGTGTCGCAGGACGGCTTGTTGGGTACACACATGGGCCAACCTTCCACCGTCTGGCAGGTGGTGCCCACGGGGCAGCGGACGGTGCTGCAGGTGGGTTGGTTGGGCATGCACTTGGGCCAACCCTCCACCATCTGGCACGCGGTACCTTCCAAGCAGTGCATGGTGGCACAAGTGGGCTTGGGGGGGACGCAGCGGGGGACGCCTTCCACTAGGCGACACGCTGTCCCGGACTTGCAGGCGAGGTTGGCGCAGGACACGGCGGGTGCGCTCCTTGTCATCCGCACGCACTTGGGCCACCCTCGCACCACCCGGCAGCTCATCTCGCTTGGGCACCGGAGGTCACCGCACGAGGGGACGCGGACGCAGCGGGGCCACCCGTTGAGGACCTTGCAGCCCATTCCTGCCTTGCAGTGGAGGTTCTTGCAGGAGGGTCGGGAGACGCAGGCGGGATGACCGTGCACCATCACGCAGGCAGTGCCAGGTTTGCAGGCAACGTGCTGGCAGGACCCGGGGATGGTGACGCAGTGGATGCCGATGCAGGAGAAAGGAGGCGATGAGCTCCCAGAGGAAAATGGGGGGACGGAAAGGGGGTGGCCCCAGAAGACAGACCTGAAGAGGGGATAGCCGGGAAGACAGCGGGGCCACCCATCTGTCACGGTGCAGGTTGTGCCCTTGGGACATTGGATGTCACTGCAGGAGGGTTGGCGGTGGACACACTGGGGCCAGCCGTCTCTCATCTTGCATGTGGTCCCTGTGGAACATTGGATGTCACTGCAAGAAGGTCTCCGAATGGAGGTCTTGGTTTGGATGCACCGGGGCCAACCATCGACCATCTGGCACGTGGTTCCCTTCTGGCATTGGATGTCACTGCAGGAGGGATGATTTTGGACACATTGGGGCCAACCATTAACCACGTTGCACGTGGTCCCTTGGGGACAGCGGACATCACTGCAGGATGGCTGCCTGTGGACACACTGGGGCCACCCCTGTAGCATCTTGCACGTGGTCCCTTGGGGACAGTGGACGTCACTGCAAGAAGGTCGCCTGAGGGACGTCTTGGTTTGGACGCACCGGGGCCAACCATTGACCATCTGGCAGGTGGTTCCCTTCTGGCATTGGATGTCCTGGCAGGAGGGCAGGGTGTGGACACACTGAGGCCACCCATCTGTCATCTTGCACATGGTGCCTTTGGGACATTGGAGGTCATTGCAAGTAGGTCTCCGAATGGTGGTCTTGGTTTGGATGCACTGGGGCCGACCATCGACCATCTGGCACGTGGTTCCCTTCTGGCACTGGATGTCATGGCAAGAGGGCTGGATGTGGACGCACCGTGGTTGGCCATCTATCATGTTACATGTCATCCCTTGGGGACAGTGGACGACATTGCAAGAAGGTCGCCTGAGGGACATCTTGATTTGGATGCACCGGGGCCAACCGTCAACCATCTGACACATTGTCCCCTTCTGGCATTGGATGTCCTGGCAGGAGGGTTGGTTGTGGACGCACCGTGGTTGGCCATTAATCAAGTTGCACGTGGTCCCTTGGGGACAGTGGACGTCACGGCAGGATGGTTGGCTTTGGACACACTGTGGTTGGCCATTGATCATCTGGCATGTGGTCCGTTTGGGACACTGAATGTCCCTGCAAGAAGGTCTCCTTGGGGACATCTTGATTTGGATGCACCGGGGCCAACCCTCGACCATCTGGCACGTGGTTCCCTTCTGGCACTGGATGTCCTGGCAGGAGGGTGGGTTATGGACACACCGTGGTTGGCCATCTATCATGTTACATGTGGTCCCCTGGGGACAGTGGACATCATTGCAAGAAGGTCGCCTGAGGGACATCTTGGTTTGGACACAGCGCGGCCAACCATCAACCATCTGGCACGTGGTTCTCTTCGGGCATTGGATGTCACTGCAGGAGGGACGATTTTGGGCACATTGGGGCCAACCATTAACCATGTTACACGTGGTCCCCTGGGGACAGCGGACATCGTTGCAAGATGGTTCCCTCAGGGTGGTCTTTGTTTGCACACACCGGGGCCAACCATCGACCATCTGGCACGTCGTTCCCTTCTGGCATTGGACATCATGGCAGGAAGGTTGGTTCTGGACACACTGAGGCCAACCATGTAGTATCTTACACGTGGTCTCTTTGGGACAGTGGATGTCCCTGCAAGAATGTTGCATTGGCAAGGTCTTGATTTGGACACACCGAGGCCAACCATCGACCATCTGGCACGTCGTTCCCTTCTGGCATTGGACATCATGGCAGGAAGGTTGGTTCTGGACACAGTGGGGCCACCCATCTGTCATCTGGCATGAGGTCCCTTTAGGACACTGGATGTCCTTGCATGTTGGTTGATGCTGAACACACCGTGGCCAACCATCCACGAGCTGACACACGCTGCCTTTGTGACACCGGATGTCATTGCAGGACGGTTGGCTGTGGACACATTGTGGCCACCCGTGTAGCATCGTGCACATGGTCCCCTTGGAACACTGGACATCCCTGCAAGAAGGTCTTCTAATGGAGGTCTTGGTTTGTACACACCTGGGCCAATCATCGACGACCTGGCATGTGGTTCCCTTCTGACATTGGATGTCGTTACAGGAGGGCAGGCTGTGGACACACCGGGGCCAGCCCTGCAGCATCTTGCACGTGGTCCCTTTGGGACACTGGATGTCACTGCAAGAACGTCGCCTTGGCACAGTCTTGGTTTGGATGCACCGGGGCCAACCACTGACCATCTGGCATGCGGTTCCCTTCTGGCATTGGACGTCCTGGCACGAGGGCGGGTTATGGACACACCGTGGTTGGCCATCTATCGTGTTACATGTGGTCCCTTGGGGACAGTGGACATCATTGCAAGAAGGTTGCCTGAGGGACATCTTGGTTTGGACACAGCGGGGCCAACCATCAACCATCTGGCACGTGGTTCTCTTCGGGCATTGGATGTCCTGGCAGGAGGGACGATTTTGGACACACTGGGGCCAACCATTGACCATGTTGCACGTTGTCCCTTGGGGACAGTGGACGTCGCTGCAGGACGGCTGCCTGTGGACACACTGGGGCCACCCCTGTAGCATCTTGCACGTGGTCCCTTGGGGACAGTGGATGTCACTGCAAGAAGGTCGCCTAATGGAGGTCTTGCTTTGGATGCATCGTGGCCAACCATCAACCATCTGGCAGGTGGTTCCCTTCTGGCATTGGACATCATGGCAGGAAGGTTGGTTGTGGACACACCGAGGCCATCCATCCATGATCTGACACGTGGTCCCCTCGGAACATTGGATATCGTGACAGGAGGGTTGGTTGTGGTCACACTGAGGCCACCCATCACTCATTCTGCACGTTGTCCCTTTGGGGCATTGGACAGATCTACAAGAAGGTCTCTGAATGGATGTCTTGGTTTGGACACACCTGGGCCAACCATCAACCACGTGGCACACAGTTCCTTTCTGGCATTGGATGTCATTGCAAGAAGGTGGGTTTTGGACGCACAGCGGCCAACCGTCCGTCATCTTGCACATGGTTCCTTTGGGACATTGGATGTGCCTGCAAGAAGGTCTCCTTGGGGACATCTTAGTTTGGACACACCGGGGCCAACCATCAACCATCTGGCACGTGGTTCCCTTCTGGCATTGGATGTCCTGGCAGGAGGGCGGGATGTGGACACACCGTGGTTGGCTGTCAATAAAACTACACGTTGTCCCTTGGGGACAGTGGACATCATTGCAAGAAGGTCGCCTGAGGGACATCTTGGTTTGGACACAGCGGGGCCAACCATCAACCATTTGGCACGTGGTTCCCTTCTGGCATTGGACGTCCTGGCAGGAGGGCAGGGTGTGGACACACTGAGGCCACCCATTGGTCACCTTGCACGTGGTCCCTTGGGGACAGTGGATGTCACTACAAGAAGGTCTCCTGAGGGATGTCTTGGTTCGGACACACCGGGGCCAACCGTAAACCATCTGGCACGTGGTTCCCTTCTGGCATTGGACGTCCTGGCACGAGGGTGGATTTTGGACACATTGGGGCCAGCCATCTGTCATTTTGCATGTGGTCCCTTTGGGACAGTGGATGTCCATGCAAGAAGGTCTCCTTGGGGAAATCTTGGTTTGGACACAGCGGGGCCAACCATCAACCGTCTGGCACGTGGTTCCCTTCTGGCACTGGATGTCCTGGCAGGAGGGGGGGTTGTGGACGCAGTGGGGCCAGCCATCTGTCACCTTGCACGTGGTCCCTTGGGGACAATGGACGTCACTACAAGAAGGTGGTCTTGAGGACGTCTTGGTTTCGACACATCGGGGCCAACCATCAACCATCTGGCACGTCATCCCCTTCTGGCACTGGATGTCCTGACAGGATGGTTGGTTGTGGACGCACCGTGGTTGGCCATCGATCATCTGGCATGTGGTCCGTTTAGGACACTGAATGTCCCTGCAAGAAGGTCTCCCTGGGGACATCTTGATTTGGATGCACCGGGGCCAACCACTGACCATCTGGCACGTGGTTCCCTTCTGGCATTGGATGTCCTGGCAGGAGGGCGGGTTATGGACACACCGTGGTTGGCCGTCTATCATGTTACATGTGGTCCCCTGGGGACAGTGGACGTCATTGCAAGAAGGTTTCCTGATGGTTGTTTTGGTTTGGACGCACCGGGGCCAACCGTCAACCATCTGGCATGTGGTTCCCTTCTGGCACTGGATGTCCTGGCAGGAAGGTTGGTTGTGGACGCACTGTGGTTGGTCATCTATCATGTTGCACGTGGTCCCTTGAGGACAGTGGACATCATTGCAAGAAGGTCTCCTGAGGGACGTCTTGGTTTGGACGCACCGGGGCCAACCATCAACCATCTGGCACGTGGTTCCCTTCTGGCACTGGATGTCCTGGCAGGAGGGGGGGTTGTGGACACACCGTGGTTGGTTGTCCATCATCTTGCACGTGGTCCCTTTGGGACACTGGATGTCACTGCAAGAAGCTGGTCTTGAAGACGTCTTGGTTTGGACACACCGGGGTGAACCATCAACCATCTGGCACGTGGTTCCCTTCTGGCATTGGACGTCCTGGCAGGAGGGCGGGTTATGGACACACCGTGGTTGGCCATTAATCAAGTTGCACGTGGTCCCCTGGGGACAGTGGACATCATTGCAAGAAGGTTTCCTGAAGGACATCTTGGTTTGGATGCACCGGGGCCAACCCTCGACCATCTGGCACGTGGTTCCCTTCTGGCACTGGATGTCCTGGCAGGAAGGTTGGTTGTGGATGCACCGTGGTTGGTCATCTATCATGTTACATGTGGTCCCTTGAGGACAGTGGACATCATTGCAAGAAGGCCTCCTGAGGGACATCTTGGTTTGGACGCACCGGGGCCAACCATCAACCATCTGGCACGTGGTTCCCTTCTGGCACTGGATGTCCTGGCAGGATGGTTGGTTGTGGACACACCGTGGTTGGTTGTCCATCGTCTTGCACGTGGTCCCTTTGGGACACTGGATGTCACTGCAAGAAGCTGGTCTTGAGGACGTCTTGGTTTGGACACACCGGGGTGAACCATCAACCATCTGGCACGTGGTTCCCTTCTGGCATTGGACGTCCTGGCAGGAGGGTGGGTTATGGACACACCGTGGTTGGCCATTAATCAAGTTGCACGTGGTCCCCTGGGGACAGTGGACATCATTGCAAGAAGGTTTCCTGAAGGACATCTTGGTTTGGATGCACCGGGGCCAACCCTCGACCATCTGGCACGTGGTTCCCTTCTGGCACTGGATGTCCTGGCAGGAAGGTTGGTTGTGGACGCACCGTGGTTGGTCATCTATCGTGTTACATGTGGTCCCTTGAGGACAGTGGACATCATTGCAAGAAGGCCTCCTGAGGGACGTCTTGGTTTGGACGCACCGGGGCCAACCATCAACCATCTGGCACGTGGTTCCCTTCTGGCACTGGATGTCCTGGCAGGATGGTTGATTGTGGACACACCGTGGTTGGTTGTCCATCATCTTGCACGTGGTCCCTTTGGGACACTGGATGTCACTGCAAGAAGCTGGTGTTGAGGACGTCTTGGTTTGGACACACCGGGGCGAACCATCAACCATCTGGCACGTGGTTCCCTTCTGGCATTGGACGTCCTGGCAGGAGGGCGGGTTATGGACACACCGTGGTTGGCCATTAATCAAGTTGCACGTGGTCCCCTGGGGACAGTGGACATCATTGCAAGAAGGTTTCCTGAAGGACATCTTGGTTTGGATGCACCGGGGCCAACCCTCGACCATCTGGCACGTGGTTCCCTTCTGGCACTGGATGTCCTGGCAGGAAGGTTGGTTGTGGACGCACCGTGGTTGGTCATCTATCGTGTTACATGTGGTCCCTTGAGGACAGTGGACATCATTGCAAGAAGGCCTCCTGAGGGACGTCTTGGTTTGGACGCACCGGGGCCAACCATCAACCATCTGGCACGTGGTTCCCTTCTGGCATTGGATGTCCTGGCAGGATGGTTGATTGTGGACACATCGTGGTTGGTTGTCCATCGTCTTGCACGTGGTCCCTTTTGGACACTGGATGTCACTGCAAGAAGCTGGTGTTGAGGACGTCTTGGTTTGGACACACCGGGGCGAACCATCAACCATCTGGCACGTGGTTCCCTTCTGGCATTGGACGTCCTGGCAGGAGGGCGGGTTATGGACACACCGTGGTTGGCCATTAATCAAGTTGCACGTGGTCCCCTGGGGACAGTGGACATCATTGCAAGAAGGTTTCTTGAAGGACACCTTGATTTGGATGCACCGGGGCCAACCCTCGACCATCTGGCACGTGGTTCCCTTCTGGCACTGGATGTCCTGGCAGGAGGGGGGGTTGTGGACGCAGTGGGGCCAGCCATCTGTCATCTTGCACGTGGACCCTTGGGGACAATGGACGTCACTACAAGAAGGTGGTCTTGAGGACGTCTTGGTTTGGACACATCGGGGCCAACCATCAACCATCTGGCACGTCGTCCCCTTCTGGCACTGGATGTCACTGCAGGATGGTTGGTTGTGGACACACCGTGGTCGGCCATTAATCAAGTTGCACGTGGTCCCTTGGGGACAGTGGACGTCACGGCAGGATGGTTGGCTTTGGACACACTGTGGTTGGCCATTGATCATCTGGCATGTGGTTCGTTTGGGACACTGAATGTCCCTGCAAGAAGGTCTCCTTGGGGATGTCTTGATTTGGATGCACCGGGGCCAACCACTGACCATCTGGCACGTGGTTCCCTTCTGGCATTGGATGTCCTGGCAGGAGGGCGGGTTATGGACACACCGTGGTTGGTTGTCCATCGTCTTGCATGTGGTCCCTTTGGGACACTGGATGTCACTACAAGAAGGTGGTCTTGAGGACGTCTTGGTTTGGACACATCGGGGCCAACCATTGACCATCTGGCACGTCATCCCCTTCTGGCACTGGATGTCGCTGCAGGATGGTTGGTTGTGGACACACCGTGGTTGGCCGTCCATCATCTTGCACGTGGTCCCTTGGTGACACCATACGTTGGTGCAGGACGGTTGGATGCTGGGCAGTTGTTTTGGGATGGGATGGGAGTGGGAATATTTCCTGTTTCCCACCCAAGTGGGAGAAGCTGATTGGTAGTGGGACGGCCCTCTCTGCACACAACGGGGCCAACCATGCGCCATGAGGCACAGGGTTCCCTTCGGACACCGAAAGTTGCTGCAGGAGGGCGGGTTGTGGATGCATTTGGGCCAACCGCTGATCATCTTGCACATGGTGCCTTGGGGACACTGGATGTCACTGCAGGAGGGTAGGGGACCAACACATTTGGGCCACCCATCCAACATTTTGCACATCGTCCCTTTTTGGCAACGGATTTCTTCACACGTTGGGGTTTTGTGGACGGGTTGCGAGTGGGACGTCTTCGTTGGGCCACACCAAGGCCACCCATCAACCATGTGACACACAGTTCCCTTCTGGCATTGGACGTCATCGCAAGAGGGTGGGTTGTGGACGCAGCGCGGTTGGTCGTCGATCATCTTGCACGAGGTTCCTTTGGGACATCGGAAGTCCTGGCAAGGTTGTCTTGGGGACATCTTAGTTTGGACACACCGTGGCCAATCATCGACCATCTGACACGTGGTTCCCTTCTGGCATTGGATGTTCTGACAGGAGGCTCGATTTTGGACACAGTGGGGCCACCCGTCCGTCATCTTGCACGTGGTCCCTTTGGGACAGTGGATGTCACTGCAAGAAGGTCGTCGCGAGGACGTCTTGGTTGGGACACACCGGGGCCAACCATCGGCCATCATGCACGTGGACTCTTTGGGACAGGGATGATGGTGGCACGAGGGTGGCACGTGGAGAGCTGGAGGTGGTGGCGCTTCCCTCTGGAAGAGCTGCTTGTGCAAGCATTTGGGCCAACCATCCACCATCTTGCATTGGGTCCCCTTTGGGCAGCGAATAGCTCGGCAGGAGGGCGGGAGGTGGACACATTTTGGCCAACCACCCACCATCTTGCACCGCATGCCCTCGCCGCAGCGCAAGCGGCGGCACGAGGGCGTGGGGACACACTTGGGTCTGCCGGCCACCATCTCGCATCGCGTCGCTCCCTTGCAGGGGAAGCTCTGACACGAGGGCATGGGGACGCACTTGGGCCACCCGTCCACCATCTTGCATTGCATTCCTGCATCACAGTGGAAGTTGTTGCATGATGGCAATGGGACACATTTTGGCCCCCCGTCCACCATCTTGCACTGGGTTCCTGCCTCACAGCGGACGTTCTTGCATGACGGCAATGGGACGCACTTGGGCCACCCGTCCACCATCTTGCACTGGGTTCCTGCCTCACAACGGAAGTTGTTGCATGACGGCAACAGGACACACTTGGGCCACCCGTCCACCATCTTGCACCGGGTTCCTGCCTTGCAGTGGAAGTTCTTACACGAAGGCAGTGGGACGCATTTTGGCCACCCGTCCACCATCTTGCATTGGGTTCCAGCTTCACAACGGAAGTCGTTGCATGAAGGCAGTGGGACGCATTTTGGCCACCCGTCCACCATCTTGCATTGAGTTCCTGCCTCGCAGTGGAATTTCTTACATGATGGCAATGGGACACACTTGGGCCACCCGTCCACCATCTTGCATTGAGTTCCAGCTTCACAGCGGAAGTTCTTGCATGACGGCAGTGGGACGCATTTTGGCCACCCGTCCACCATCTTGCATTGGGTTCCAGCTTCACAGCGGAAGTTCTTGCATGACGGCAGTGGGACGCATTTTGGCCACCCGTCCACCATCTTGCATTGGGTTCCAGCTTCACAGCGGAAGTTCTTGCATGACGGCAATGGGACGCACTTGGGCCACCCGTCCACCATCTTGCATTGGGTTCCAGCTTCACAGCGGAAGTTCTTGCATGATGGCAGTGGGACGCATTTTGGCCACCCGTCCACCATCTTGCATTGAGTTCCAGCTTCACAGCGGAAGTTCTTGCATGACGGCAGTGGGACACACTTGGGCGACCCGTCCACCATCTTGCATTGGGTTCCAGCTTCACAGCGGAAGTTCTTGCATGACGGCAGTGGGACGCATTTTGGCCACCCGTCCACCATCTTGCATTGGGTTCCAGCTTCACAGCGGAAGTTCTTGCATGACGGCAATGGGACGCACTTGGGCCACCTGTCCACCATCTTGCATTGGGTTCCAGCTTCACAGCGGAAGTTCTTGCATGATGGCAGTGGGACGCATTTTGGCCACCCGTCCACCATCTTGCATTGAGTTCCAGCTTCACAGCGGAAGTTCTTGCATGACGGCAGTGGGACACACTTGGGCGACCCGTCCACCATCTTGCATTGGGTTCCAGCTTCACAGCGGAAGTTCTTGCATGACGGCAGTGGGACGCATTTTGGCCACCCGTCCACCATCTTGCATTGAGTTCCAGCTTCACAGCGGAAGTTCTTGCATGACGGCAGTGGGACGCATTTTGGCCACCCGTCCACCATCTTGCATTGAGTTCCAGCTTCACAGCGGAAGTTCTTGCATGACGGCAGTGGGACGCATTTTGGCCACCCGTCCACCATCTTGCATTGAGTTCCAGCTTCACAGCGGAAGTTCTTGCATGACGGCAGTGGGACACACTTGGGCCACCCGTCCACCATCTTGCATTGGGTTCCAGCTTCACAGCGGAAGTTCTTGCATGATGGCAGTGGGACGCATTTTGGCCACCCGTCCACCATCTTGCATTGAGTTCCAGCTTCACAGCGGAAGTTCTTGCATGACGGCAGTGGGACACACTTGGGCGACCCGTCCACCATCTTGCATTGGGTTCCAGCTTCACAGCGGAAGTTCTTGCATGACGGCAGTGGGACACACTTGGGCCACCCGTCCACCATCTTGCACTGGGTTCCTTCTTCACAGCGGTAATTTTTACACGAGGGCAAGGGAACGCATTTGGGGCCAGTGTTCGACATTTTGCATGTGCTCCCCGGTCCGCATCGCACCCCAAGGCAGAGCTTGGCTCTGCTCTGGGCTGGTGGATCCGCACCTGGGGAATAAAACCCGGAGCTCAGTCAGCAACAGCCCAACCCCTTATCAGACAGCAGAGAATCCACTGCTGGGTGGGGCAGCTTCTTTAGTTGTCCAATAAAGCAGCTTTCCCCCTCATTTTTGCTCTCCTCCCACTCAAACTAGCTCTTTCCTCCCTTGGGTCCATGCTCACGGAAGGATTTAAGGGTGGGGATTCTCCAGGGGCTTGTATAGGGGCTGAGCACTCACTGCTGCCCATTCTAAAGGGAATTTGGGGCTGGAAATGCCCAGTTTGGGGTTGGAGAAGGAAAGGGAGAAGCGGAATGAAAGGGTATGTGGATTTGGGGCTGGAAACGCTAGTTTTGGGCTTGGAGATGGAAAGGGAGAGGTGGAATAAAAGGGTGCGTGGATGTGGGGCTGGAAACACCAAATTTGGGGTTGGAGATGGAAAGGGAGAAGTGGAATAAAAGGGCGTGTGTGGGGTTTGGGGCTGGAAACGCCAGATTTGGAGTTGGAGATGAGGTGGAACAGGGTGGGGAAGGAGGACCTGGGTGGAGAGAGGGGTTGTGGGGGGGGAATTTGGGTGGAGAAATGGGGATTTTGGCCAAACGGGACTCACCGCACTGGAGCACGAAGCAAACCCAGAAGAGGAGGAACGTCCGAGGAGGCCCCATCTGCCCCACACGTTGGAGAGAGGACCGTGAGAAAGGGGGTCTGGGGGGGACCCAGGTGTCCAGGGATCCACCCTGCCCCATTAGACCCCCCCCAGCAGGAGAGGGGACCCAGGTGTCTGGGGACCCATCCTGCCCCATAGACCCCCCCAGCAGGAGAGGGGACCCAGGTGTCTGGGGACCCATCCTGCCCCCATAGACCCCCCAGCAGGAGAGGGGGACCCAGATGTCCAGGACCCACCCTGACCCATAGACCCCACAGCAGGACATGGGACCCAGGTGTCTGGGGACCCATCCTGCCCCATAGACCCCACAGACCCCACAGCAGGACACGGGACCCAGGTGTCCAGGACCCATCCTGCCCCATAGACCCCCCCAGCAGGGCAGGGGACCCAGGTGTCCAGGACCCCATCTTGCCCCATAGACCCCACAGCAGGGTAGGGGGACCCAGGTGTCCCAGGACCCATCCTGCCCCATAGACCCCCCAGCAGGGCAGGGGGACCCAGGTGTCCAGGACCCATCTTGCCCCATAGACCCCACAGCAGGGTAGGGGACCCAGGTGTCCAGGACCCATCCTGCCCCATAGATCCCATAACCCCCCCCCCACCCCCCCCAGCATGGAAAGGGGACCCAGATATCCAGGACTCACCATGCCGGGGCCACGGTGCTGTGGCTCCTCCAAGGGCTCCGGGTTTTTGTAGGGACCAATGGGGTGGCATCAACCAATGGCGTGCTGGCTCCGCCCCCCCCCCAGTGCCACCCCACTCGTCCCTATGGAGGGGGCGGGGCCTGGGGGCACCCCTGGCCCCAGGGCAGAGATAAGATCTGGGGCTGGACGGATCTGGGTGCGGGCTGGCGCCCAGCGGGGGGTGGCCGGGGGGGGGCGGTCCTCGTTGGTCTCTGCTTCCATCCATCTGTCCGTCCATCCATCTATACATCCATCTGTCCATCCATCCGTTCGTCCATCCATACCTCCATCCAACGATCCCTCTGTCTGTCCATCCAACCGTCTATATCTCCATCCAACGATCCCTTCCGTCCGTCCATCCAACCGTCTATATCTCCATCCAACGATCGATCCATCTGTCCATCCATATCTCCATCCAAAGACCCCTACATCCATCCGTCTGTCTGTCCTTCCCTCCATCCACCCCTTCATCTGTCCGTACCTCTGTCCATTCAATGCTTCTTCCATCCACCCCTTTGCCCACCCCTCTCTCCACCCAGAGTGCTCCCTCTGTCCATCCCTCCCTCCAATTCATTCCTCTGATGATCCCCTCCATCCACCTGTTCTTCCATCCAAACATCCCTCCGTCCATCCACCTACTCCTCCATCCATCCCTCCAGCTGCCCCTCCTTCCCTCCAACCATCCCTCCTTCCTTCCATCCCTCCTTCCTTCCTTCCATCCCTCCTTCCCTCCAACCATCCCTCCTTCCTTCCTTCCATCCCTCCAACCATCCCTCCAACCATCCATCCTTCCATCCATCCTTCCATCCCTCCAACCATCCCTCCTTCCTTCCTTCCATCCCTCCAACCATCCAACCATCCATCCAACCATCCCTCCAACCATCCATCCTTCCATCCCTCCAACCATCCCTCCTTCCTTCCTTCCATCCCTCCAACCATCCCTCCAACCATCCAACCATCCCTCCAACCATCCATCCTTCCTTCCTTCCATCCCTGCAACCATCCAACCATCCCTCCACCCATCCTTCATCCCTCCAACCATCCAACCATCCCTCCAACCATCATTCCATCCCTCCAACCATCCCGCCATCCATCCTTCCAACCATCTAACCATCCCTCCAACCATCCCTCCCACCATCCTTCCATCTAACCATCCCTCCATCCATCCTGCCATCCATCCTGCCATCCCTCCACCCATCCAACCATCCCTCCACCCATCCTTCATCCCTCCAACCATCCCTCCATCCCTCCGACCATCCCTCCATCCCTCCAACCATCCCTTCCTCCAGCCAACCAACCATCCCTTCCTCCATCCCTCCATCTGTCCCTCCATCCATCAATTCCTCCACCCCATGCTCTGACCATCCCCCCCCCACCCCAAGGACCCAGGCGGCCGGGCAGGGCCTATTTGGGGACACCCGGGTCCCTCTGCTCTCCTGCGCCGGATAATTGGGGCTGCGACAGGGCGGGAGCCTTTTGTTCTCCGGAACAATAGATTGGGGGGGGAAGGGGGGGGGCGGAGGGGGGCACCCATGGACCCAGGAGGCCGGGGGAGGGGTGAGGTTGGGCAGAGCCCCATGGAGCACCCAGGGACCCAGGCATCTGGGGGGGGGGGACACACAACCATCTGGGGGGGGGGGGTGACACCCCAAATGTCCCCAAAGACACCCCCACCCCCTTCATGCCCCCCCCAAAGGGACCCAGGCGTCCAGTTGTGGGTCAGTCCCCTCCCTCGTCACCGTTAATTGCTAAGCAAATGAACAGGCGGCACCGGGGCATCACGGTCTGGGGAGCGACTAACGAGGGGCCCTGGATGCCTGGGTGTCCCCCCCCCCCCCAGACGCCTGGGTGCCCCCCCAGATGCCTGGGTGCCCCCTCGGATGCTGGGGTCCCCTCTTCTGATAGTCAGCTGGGGGTCTTGGGGGGGGGCCCCTGGGCAAGTTTGGAATGTCCCTGGGGTGGTTTTAGGATTCCCAGAGGGGATTGGGGGGGTCCCCTGGAGGAGTTTGGGGGTTTTGGGGGGGCTGAGAGGGTCCCCAGGGAGGTTTTGGGGGGTCCCTGGGGGGGTTTAGGGGGTCCCAGGGGTGGTTTTAGGGTTCCCAGAGGGGATTGGGGGGGTCCCCTGGAGGAGTTTGGGGGTTTTGGGGGGGGCTCAGAGGGTCCCCAGGGAGGTTTTGGGGGGGTCCCTGGGGGGGGTTTAGGGGGTCCCAGGGGTGGTTTTAGGGTTCCCAGAGGGGATTGGGGGGGGTCCCCTGGAGGAGTTTGGGGTTTTGGGGGGGGTTTTGGGGGGTCCCTGGGGGGGTTTGTGAGTTCCCAGAGGGGATTGGGGGGGGGTCCCCTGGAGGAGTTTGGGGGTTTTGGGGGGGCTGAGGGGGTCCCCAGGGAGGTTTTGGGGGGTCCCTGGGGGGGTTTAGGGGGTCCCAGGGGTGGTTTTAGGGTTCCCAGAGGGGATTGGGGGGGGTCCCCTGGAGGAGTTTGGGGGTTTTGGGGGGGCTGAGAGGGTCCCCAGGGAGGTTTTGGGGGGTCCCTGGGCGGGTTTAGGGGGTCCCTGGGGAGGTTTGTGAGTTTCCCAGAGAGGATTGGGGGGGTCCCCTGGAGGAGTTTGGGGGTTTTGGGGGGGCTGAGAGGGTCCCCAGGGAGGTTTTGGGGGGTCCCTGGGGGTGTTTAGGGGGTCCCAGGGGTGGTTTTAGGGTTCCCAGAGGGGATTGGGGGTGTCCCCTGGAGGAGTTTGGGGGTTTTGGGGGGGGCTGAGACTGTCCCCAGGGAGGTTTTGGGGGGTCCATGGGGGGGTTTAGGGGGTCCCAGGGGTGGTTTTAGGGTTCCCAGAGGGGATTGGGGGGGTCCCCTGGAGGAGTTTGGGGGTTTTGGGGGGGCTGAGAGGGGTCCCCAGGGAGGTTTTGGGGGGTCCCTGGGGGTGTTTAGGGGGTCCCAGGGGTGGTTTTAGGGTTCCCAGAGGGGATTGGGGGGGTCCCCTGGAGGAGTTTGGGGGTTTTGGGGGGGCTGAGAGGGTCCCCCAGGGAGGTTTTGGGGGGTCCCTGGGGGGATTTAGGGGGTCCCTGGGGAGGTTTTAGGGTTCCAGAGGGGATTGGGGGGGTCCCCTGGAGGAGTTTGGGGGGTTTTGGGGGGGCTGAGAGGGTCCCCAGGGAGGTTTTGGGGGGGTCCCTGGGGGGGTTTAGGGGGTCCCAGGGGTGGTTTTAGGGTTCCCAGAGGGGATTGGGGGGGGTCCCCTGGAGGCGTTTGGGGGTTTTGGGGGGGCTGAGAGGGTCCCCAGGGAGGTTTTGGGGGGTCGCTGGGGGGGTTTAGGGGGTCCCTGGGAGGTTTGTGAGTTCCCAGAGGGGATTGGGGGGGTCCCCCTGGAGGAGTTTGGGGGTTTTGGGGGGACTGAGAGGGTCCCCAGGGAGGTTTTGGGGGGTCCCGGGGGGGGTTAGGGGGTCCCAGGGGTGGTTTTAGGGTTCCCAGAGGGGATTGGGGGGGTCCCCTGGAGGAGTTTGGAGGTTTTGGGGGGGCTGAGAGGGTCCCCAGGGAGGTTTTGGGGGGGTCGCTGGGGGGTTTTAGGGGGGTCCCCTGGGGAGGTTTGTGAGTTCCCAGAGGGGATTGGGGGGGGTCCCCTGGAGGAGTTTGGGGGTTTTGGGGGGGCTGAGAGGGTCCCCAGGGAGGTTTTGGGGGGGTCCCTGGGGGGGGTTTAGGGGGTCCCTGGGGAGGTTTGTGAGTTCCCAGAGGGGATTGGGGGGGTCCCCTGGAGGAGTTTGGGGGTTTTGGGGGGGGCTGAGAGGGTCCCCAGGGGGTTTTGGGGGGTCCCTGGGGGGGTTTAGGGGGTCCCAGGGGTGGTTTTAGGGTTCCCAGAGGGGATTGGGGGGGTCCCCTGGAGGAGTTTGGGGGGGCTGAGAGGGTCCCCAGGGAGGTTTTGGGGGGTCCCTGGGGGGGTTTAGGGGGTCCCAGGGGTGGTTTTAGGGTTCCCAGAGGGGATTGGGGGGGGGTCCCCTGGAGGAGTTTGGGGGTTTTGGGGGGACTGAGAGGGTCCCCAGGGAGGTTTTGGGGGGTCCCTGGGGGGGTTTAGGGGGTCCCAGGGGTGGTTTTAGGGTTCCCAGAGGGATTGGGGGGGGGTCGCCTGGAGGAGTTTGGGGGTTTTGGGGGGGCTGAGAGGGTCCCCAGGGAGGTTTTGGGGGGTCCCTGGGGGTGTTTAGGGGGTCCCAGGGGTGGTTTTAGGGTTCCCAGAGGGGATTGGGGGGGGTCCCCTGGAGGAGTTTGGGGGTTTTGGGGGGGCTGAGAGGGTCCCCAGGGAGGTTTTGGGGGGTCGCTGGGGGGGTTTAGGGGGTCCCTGGGGAGGTTTGTGAGTTCCCAGAGGGGATTGGGGGGGTCCCCTGGAGGAGTTTGGGGGTTTTGGGGGGCTGAGAGGGTCCCCAGGGAGGTTTTGGGGGGTCCCTGGGGGTTTTTAGGGGGTCCCTCGGGAGGTTTGTGAGTTCCCAGAGGGGATTGGGGGGGTCCCCTGGAGGAGTTTGGGGGTTTTGGGGGGGCTGAGAGGGTCCCCAGGGAGGTTTTGGGGGGTCCCGGGGGGGTTTAGGGGGTCCCAGGGGTGGTTTTAGGGTTCCCAGAGGGGATTGGGGGGGTCCCCTGGAGGAGTTTGGAGGTTTTGGGGGGACTGAGAGGGTCCCCAGGGAGGTTTTGGGGGGTCGCTGGGGGGTTTTAGGGGGTCCCTGGGGAGGTTTGTGAGTTCCCAGAGGGGATTGGGGGGGGGTCCCTGGAGGAGTTTGGGGGTTTCGGAGGGGCTGAGAGGGTCCCCAGGGAGGTTTTGGGGGGTCCCTGGGGAGGTTTGTGAGTTCCCAGAGGATATTGGGGGGGGGTCTCCTGGAGGAGTTTGGGGGTTTTGGGGGGGCTGAGAGGGTCCCCAGGGAGGTTTTGGGGGGTCCCTGGGGGGGTTTAGGGGGTCCCAGGGGTGGTTTTAGGCTTCCCAGAGGGGATTGGGGGGGTCCCCTGGAGGAGTTTGGGGGTTTTGGGGGGGCTGAGAGGGTCCCCAGGGAGGTTTTGGGGGGTCCCTGGGGGGGTTTAGGGGGTCCCAGGGGTGGTTTTAGGTTTCCCAGAGGGGATTGGGGGGGTCCCCTGGAGGAGATTGGGGGTTTTGGGGGGGCTGAGAGGGTCCCCAGGGAGGTTTTGGGGGGTCCCTGGGGGGGGTTGTGAGTTCCCAGAGGGGATTGGGGGGGTCCCCTGGAGGAGATTGGGGGTTTTGGGGGGACTGAGAGGGTCCCCAGGGAGGTTTTGGGGGGTCCCTGGGGGGGGTTGTGAGTTCCCAGAGGGGATTGGGGGGGTCCCCTGGAGGAGTTTGGGGGTTTTGGGGGGGCTGAGAGTGTCCCCAGGATGGTTTTGGGGGGTCCCTGGGGGGGTTTAGGGGGTCCCAGGGGTGGTTTTAGGGTTCCCAGAGGGGATTGGGGGGGGTCCCCTGGAGGAGTTTGGGGGTTTTGGGGGGGCTGAGAGGGTCCCCAGGGAGGTTTTGGGGGGTCCCTGGGGGGGTTTAGGGGGTCCCAGGGGTGGTTTTAGGGTTCCCAGAGGGGATTGGGGGGGTCCCCTGGAGGACTTCGGGGGTTTTGGGGGGACTGAGAGGGTCCCCCGGGAGGTTTTGGGGGCTCCCTGGGGGGGTTTAGGGTGTCCCTGGGGAGGTTTGTGAGTTCCCAGAGGGTTTTGGGGGGGTCCCCTGGAGGAGTTTGGGGGGGGCTGAGAGGATCCCCAGGGAGGTTTTGGGGGGTCCCTGGGGGGGTTTTAGGGTTCCCATAGGGGATTGGGGGGGTCCCCTGGAGGCGTTTGGGGGTTTTGGGGGGGCTGAGAGGGTCCCCAGGGAGGTTTTGGGGGGTCCCTGGGGGTGTTTAGGGGGTCCCTGGGGAGGTTTGTGAGTGCCCAGAGGGGATTGGGGGGGTCCCCTGGAGGAGTTTGGGGGTTTTGGGGGGGCTGAGAGGGTCCCCAGGGAGGTTTTGGGGGGTCCCTGGGGGGGTTTAGGGGGTCCCAGGGGTGGTTTTAGGCTTCCCAGAGGGGATTGGGGGGGTCCCCTGGAGGAGTTTGGGGGTTTTGGGGGGGCTGAGAGGGTCCCCAGGGAGGTTTTGGGGGGTCCCTGGGGGGGTTTAGGGGGTCCCTGGGGAGGTTTGTGAGTTCCCAGAGGGGATTGGGGGGGTCCCCTGGAGGAGTTTGGGGGTTTTGGGGGGGCTGAGAGGGTCCCCAGGGGGTTTTGGGGGGGTCCCTGGGGGGGTTTAGGGGGTCCCAGGGGTGGTTTTAGGGTTCCCAGAGGGGATTGGGGGGGTCCCCTGGAGGAGTTTGGGGGTTTTGGGGGGGCTGAGAGGGTCCCCAGGGAGGTTTTGGGGGGGTCCCTGGGGGGGTTTAGGGGGTCCCAGGGGTGGTTTTAGGGTTCCCAGAGGGGATTGGGGGGGGGTTCCCTGGAGGAGTTTGGGGGTTTTGGGGGGGCTGAGAGGGTCCCCAGGGAGGTTTTGGGGGGTCCCTGGGGGGGGGTTGTGAGTTCCCAGAGGGGATTGGGGGGGTCCCCTGGAGGAGTTTGGGGTTTTTGGGGGGGCTGAGAGGGTCCCCAGGGAGGTTTTGGGGGGTCCCTGGGGGGGGTTGTGAGTTCCCAGAGGGGATTGGGGGGGTCCCCTGGAGGAGTTTGGGGGTTTTTGGGGGGACTGAGAGGGTCCCCAGGGAGGTTTTGGGGGGTCCCTGGGGGGGTTTAGGGGGTCCCAGGGGTGGTTTTAGGGTTCCCAGAGGGGATTGGGGGGTTCCCCTGGAGGAGTTTGGGGGTTTTGGGGGGGGCTGAGAGGGTCCCCAGGGAGGTTTTGGGGGGTCGCTGGGGGGGTTTAGGGGGTCCCAGGGGTGGTTTTAGGGTTCCCAGAGGGGATTGGGGGGGTCCCCTGGAGGAGTTTGGGGGTTTTGGGGGGGCTGAGAGGGTCCCCAGGGAGGTTTTGGGGGGTCCCTGGGGGGGTTTAGGGGGTCCCAGGGGTGGTTTTAGGGTTCCCAGAGGGGATTTGGGGGGTCCCCTGGAGGAGTTTGGGGGTTTTGAGGGGGCTGAGAGGGTCCCCAGGGCGGTTTTGGGGGGTCCCTGGGGGGGTTTGTGAGTTCCCAGAGGGGATTGGGGGGGTCCCCTGGAGGAGTTTGGGGGTTTTGGGGGGGCTGAGAGGGTCCCCAGGGAGGTTTTGGGGGGTCCCTGGGGGGGTTTAGGGGGTCCCAGGGGTGGTTTTAGGGTTCCCAGAGGGGATTGGGGGGGGTCCCCTGGAGGAGTTTGGGGGTTTTGGGGGGACTGAGAGGGTCCCCAGGGAGGTTTTGGGGGGTCCCTGGGGGGGTTTGTGAGTTCCCAAAGGGGATTGGGGGGGTCCCCTGGAGGAGTTTGGGGGTTTTGGGGGGGCTGAGAGGGTCCCCAGGGAGGTTTTGGGGGGTCGCTGGGGGGGTTTAGGGGGTCCCAGGGGTGGTTTTAGGGTTCCCAGAGGGGATTGGGGGGGTCCCCTGGAGGCGTTTGGGGGTTTTGGGGGGGCTGAGAGGGTCCCCAGGGAGGTTTTGGGGGGTCCCTGGGGGGGTTTAGGGGGTCCCTGGGGAGGTTTGTGAGTGCCCAGAGGGGATTGGGGGGGTCCCCTGGAGGAGTTTGGGGGTTTTGGGGGGGCTGAGAGGGTCCCCAGGGAGGTTTTGGGGGGTCCCTGGGGGGGTTTAGGGGGTCCCAGGGGTGGTTTTAGGGTTCCCAGAGGGGATTGGGGGGGTCCCCTGGAGGAGTTTGGGGGTTTTGGGGGGGCTGAGAGGGTCCCCAGGGAGGTTTTGGGGGGTCCCTGGGGGGGTTTAGGGGGTCCCTGGGGAGGTTTGTGAGTTCCCAGAGGGGATTGGGGGAGTCCCCTGGAGGAGTTTGGGGGTTTTGGGGGGGCTGAGAGGGTCCCCAGGGGGTTTTGGGGGGTCCCTGGGGGGGTTTAGGGGGTCCCAGGGGTGGTTTTAGGGTTCCCAGAGGGGATTGGGGGGGTCCCCTGGAGGAGTTTGGGGGTTTTGGGGGGGCTGAGAGGGTCCCCAGGGAGGTTTTGGGGGGTCCCTGGGGGGGTTTAGGGGGTCCCAGGGGTGGTTTTAGGGTTCCCAGAGGGGATTGGGGGGGTCCCCTGGAGGAGTTTGGGGGTTTTGGGGGGACTGAGAGGGTCCCCAGGGAGGTTTTGGGGGGTCCCTAGGGGGGTTTAGGGGGTCCCTGGGGAGGTTTGTGAGTTCCCAGAGGGGATTGGGGGGGTCCCCTGGAGGAGTTTGGGGGTTTTGGGGGGGCTGAGAGGGTCCCCAGGGAGGTTTTGGGGGGTCCCTGGGGGTGTTTAGGGGTCCCAGGGGTGGTTTTAGGGTTCCCAGAGGGGATTGGGGGGGTCCCCTGGAGGAGTTTGGGTGTTTTGGGGGGGCTGAGAGGGTCCCAGGGAGGTTTTGGGGGGTCCCTGGGGGGGTTTAGGGGGTCTCTGGGGGGTTTGTGAGTTCCCAGAGGGGATTGGGGGGGTCCCCTGGAGGAGTTTGGGGGTTTTGGGGGGGCTGAGAGGATCCCCAGGGAGGTTTTGGGGGGTCCCTGGGGGGGTTTAGGGGGTCCCAGGGGTGGTTTTAGGGTTCCCAGAGGGGATTGGGGGGGTCCCCTGGAGGAGTTTGGGGGTTTTGGGGGGGCTGAGAGGGTCCCCAGGGAGGTTTTGGGGGGTCCCTGGGGGGGTTTAGGGGGTCCCTGGGGAGGTTTGTGAGTTCCCAGATGGGATTGGGGGGGTCCCCTGGAGGAGTTTGGGGGTTTTGGGGGGGCTGAGAGTGTCCCCAGGGAGGTTTTGGGGTGTCCCTGGGGGGGTTTAGGGGGTCCCTGGGGAGGTTTGTGAGTTCCCAGAGGGGATTGGGGGGGTCCCCTGGAGGAGTTTGGGGGTTTTGGGGGGGCTGAGAGGGTCCCCAGGGAGGTTTTGGGGGGTCCCTGGGGGGGTTTAGGGGGTCCCAGGGGTGGTTTTAGGGTTCCCAGAGGGGATTGGGGGGGTCCCCTGGAGGAGTTTGGGGGTTTTGGGGGGGCTGAGAGGGTCCCCAGGGAGGTTTTGGGGGGTCCCTGGGGGGGTTTAGGGGGTCCCTGGGGAGGTTTGTGAGTTCCCAGAGGGGATTGGGGGGGTCCCCTGGAGGAGTTTGGGGGTTTTGGGGCGGCTGAGAGGGTCCCCAGGGAGGTTTTGGGGGGTCCCTGGGGGTGTTTAGGGGGTCCCAGGGGTGGTTTTAGGGTTCCCAGAGGGGATTGGGGGGGTCCCCTGGAGGAGTTTGGGGGTTTTGGGGGGGCTGAGAGGGTCCCCAGGGAGGTTTTGGGGGGTCCCTGGGGGGGTTTAGGGGGTCCCTGGGGAGGTTTGTGAGTTCCCAGAGGGGATTGGGGGGGTCCCCTGGAGGAGTTTGGGGGTTTTGGGGGGGCTGAGAGGGTCCCCAGGGAGGTTTTGGGGGGTCCCTGGGGGTGTTTAGGGGTCCCAGGAGTGGTTTTAGGGTTCCCAGAGGGGATTGGGGGGGTCCCCTGGAGGAGTTTGGGTGTTTTGGGGGGGCTGAGAGGGTCCCCAGGGAGGTTTTGGGGGGTCCCTGGGGGGGTTTAGGGGGTCCCTGGGGGGGTTTGTGAGTTCCCAGAGGGGATTGGGGGGGTCCCCTGGAGGAGTTTGGGGGTTTTGGGGGGGCTGAGAGGGTCCCCAGGGAGGTTTTGGGGGGTCCCTGGGGGTTTTTAGGGGGTCCCAGGGGTGGTTTTAGGGTTCCCAGAGGGGATTGGGGGGGGTCCCCTGGAGGAGTTTGGGGGTTTTGGGGGGGCTGAGAGGGTCCCCAGGGATGTTTTGGGGGGTCCCTGGGGGGGTTTAGGGGGTCCCAGGGGTGGTTTTAGGTTTCCCAGAGGGGATTGGGGGGGTCCCCTGGAGGAGTTTGGGGGTTTTGGGGGGGCTGAGAGGATCCCCAGGGAGGTTTTGGGGGGTCCCTGGGGGGGTTTAGGGGGTCCCAGGGGTGGTTTTAGGGTTCCCAGAGGGGATTGGGGGGTCCCCTGGAGGAGTTTGGGGGTTTCGTGGGGGCTGAGAGGGTCCCCAGGGAGGTTTTGGGGGGTCCCTGGGGGTGTTTAGGGGGTCCCAGGGGTGGTTTTAGGGTTCCCAGAGGGGATTGGGGGGGTCCCCCGGAGGAGTTTGGGGTTTTGGGGGGGGCTGAGTGGGTCCCCAGGGACTTTTTGGGGGGGTTTAGGGGGTCCCTGGGGAGGTTTGTGAGTTCCCAGATGGGATTGGGGGGGTCCCCTGGAGGAGTTTGGGGGTTTTGGGGGGGCTGAGAGTGTCCCCAGGGAGGTTTTGGGGTGTCCCTGGGGGGGTTTAGGGGGTCCCTGGGGAGGTTTGTGAGTTCCCAGAGGGGATTGGGGGGGTCCCCTGGAGGAGTTTGGGGGTTTTGGGGGGGCTGAGAGGGTCCCCAGGGAGGTTTTGGGGGGTCCCTGGGGGGGTTTAGGGGGTCCCAGGGGTGGTTTTAGGGTTCCCAGAGGGGATTGGGGGGGTCCCCTGGAGGAGTTTGGGGGTTTTGGGGGGGCTGAGAGGGTCCCCAGGGAGGTTTTGGGGGGTCCCTGGGGGGGTTTAGGGGGTCCCTGGGGAGGTTTGTGAGTTCCCAGATGGGATTGGGGGGGTCCCCTGGAGGAGTTTGGGGGTTTTGGGGGGGCTGAGAGGGTCCCCAGGGAGGTTTTGGGGTGTCCCTGGGGGGATTTAGGGGGTCCCTGGGGAGGTTTGTGAGTTCCCAGAGGGGATTGGGGGGGTCCCCTGGAGGAGTTTGGGGGTTTTGGGGGGGCTGAGAGGGTCCCCAGGGAGGTTTTGGGGGGTCCCTGGGGGGGTTTAGGGGGTCCCAGGGGTGTTTTAGGGTTCCCAGAGGGGATTGGGGGGGTCCCCTGGAGGAGTTTGGGGGTTTTGGGGGGGCTGAGAGGGTCCCCAGGGAGGTTTTGGGGGGTCCCTGGGGGGGTTTAGGGGGTCCCTGGGGAGGTTTGTGAGTTCCCAGAGGGGATTGGGGGGGTCCCCTGGAGGAGTTTGGGGGTTTTGGGGGGGCTGAGAGGGTCCCCAGGGAGGTTTTGGGGGGTCCCTGGGGGGGTTTAGGGGGTCCCAGGGGTGGTTTTAGGGTGCCCAGAGGGGATTGGGGGGGTCCCCTGGAGGAGTTTGGGGGTTTTGGGGGGGCTGAGAGGGTCCCCAGGGAGGTTTTGGGGGGTCCCTGGGGGGGTTTAGGGGGTCCCAGGGGTGGTTTTAGGCTTCCCAGAGGGGATTGGGGGGGTCCCCTGGAGGAGTTTGGGGGTTTTGGGGGGGCTGAGAGGGTCCCCAGGGAGGTTTTGGGGGGTCCCTGGGGGGGTTTAGGGGGTCCCTGGGGAGGTTTGTGAGTTCCCAGAGGGGATTGGGGGGGTCCCCTGGAGGAGTTTGGGGGTTTTGGGGGGGCTGAGAGGGTCCCCAGGGAGGTTTTGGGGGGTCCCTGGGGGGGTTTAGGGGGTCCCAGGGGTGGTTTTAGGGTTCCCAGAGGGGATTGGGGGGGTCCCCTGGAGGAGTTTGGGGGTTTTGGGGGGGCTGAGAGGGTCCCCAGGGAGGTTTTGGGGGGTCCCTGGGGGGGTTGCGGGGGTCCCAGGAGGGAGTTGGGGACTCTAGGTTGGCTAAGGGGGTCCCCGGGTGGGTTTGAATGGTCGTTGGGGGGGGCCTAGGGAGGTTTGAGGGGTCCCTGGAACAGTTTTGGGGGGCCCCAGGGGGGATTTGGGGCATCCCAGGGGGGATTTAAGGGGTCCTGAGGGGGGGTTAGGTGGTCCCTTGGGGGGGTTGAGGGGTCCCTGGAGCAGTTTGGGGGGGGGTCCCTAAAGGGTTTAGGGGGTCCCTGGGATGGTTCTGGCACGTTTGTTGTTTTTTGTTTTGGGGGGGGGTCCCTGGCATGATTTGGGGGGATCCTTGGAGCAGTTTGGGGGTCCCAAGGGGCTTTAGGGGAACCCCAGGGGTCCACAGGGGGGGTGGGTTGGTTTTGGGGCACCCCAGGATGGGTTTTTTTGGGGGGGGGGGGGCAGAGAAAAGCCCCACTCTTTTTTTCCCCCCTTTTATTTTTTTTTTCCCTGTGCCTTTATGTAGGAAGGAGCCAGGGAGACATGGCAAATCGGGGGAAAAAAGGAGGATTTTGGGGGTCTGCTGTGAAGGAATCACCCCCCCGTGACCCCCCCATCCCACCGGGATCCTCCATCCCATATTTCCCCTCGATGACCCAGTTCCCAAGGGATCCTCCGGTTGGGATCCCCCCAAAATATCCCAGACCCCCCCGTCTGGGATCCTCCATCCCGTATCCTCCACGGCTCTTCCCATCTCCTTCCTGACCCCAAACCAGCTGGAAATCCCACTCCAGGGATTTTTTTTTTTTTTTTTTTTTGTGATGACGTCAGCCGGACGTCTCCATTCCGGATTTTCCTCCTCTGAGGATGCTCCCGTCTCCCTCTGGAGCCCACCTCAGGTGGAAACCACTAGCCGTGGATTTTCCTACTCCCGCTAGCTCGCACCTACTCCACCACTGCACCCCGAGGAGTGTGCAACGCCGTATCTGCACCCCGAGGAGCGTGCAAAATCATATCTGCACCCCGAGGAGCGTGCAACACCGTATCTGCACCCCGAGGAGCGTGCAAAATCATATCTGCACCCAGAGGAGTGTGCAACACCGTATCTGCACCACGAGGAGCGTGCAACACCATATTTGCACCCCGAGGAGCGTGCAACGCCATATCTGCACCCAGAGGAGTGTGCAAAATCATATCTGCACCCCGAGGAGTGTGTAACACCATATCTGCACCCAGAGGAGCGTGCAACACCACCATTGCACCCTGAGTAGCGTGCAACACCGTATCTGCACCCCGAGGAGCGTGCAAAATCATATCTGCACCCTGAGGAGCGTGCAACATCACCATTGCACCCCGAGGAGTGTGTAACACCGTATCTGCACCCAGAGGAGTGTGCAAAATCATATCTGCACCCCAAGGAGTGTGTAACACCATATCTGCACCCAGAGGAGCGTGCAAAATCATATCTGCACCCCGAGGAGCGTGCAACGCCGTACCTGCACCCAGAGGAGTGTGCAAAATCATATCTGCACCCCGAGGAGCGTGCAACGCCGTACCTGTACCCCGAGGAGTGTGCAAAATCATATCTGCACCCCGAGGAGCGTGCAAAATCATATCTGCACCCTGAGGAGTGTGTAACACCACCATTGCACCCTGAGTAGTGTGCAACGCCGTATCTGCACCCCGAGGAGCGTGCAAAATCATATCTGCACCGCGAGGAGTGTGTAACACCATATCTGCACCCTGAGGAGTGTGTAACACCGTATCTGCACCCCAAGGAGTGTGCAACACTACCACTGCACCCCAAGAAGTGTGTAACACCATATCTGCACCCAAAGGAGCGTGCAACATCACCATTGCACCCCGAGGAGCGTGCAACATCACTATTGCACCCAGAGGAGTGTGTAACACTGTACTGGCACCCCAAGGAGTGTGCAACACCGTATCTGCACCCTGAGGAGTGTGTAACACCGTATCTGCACCCAGAGGAGTGTGCAACACCACCACTGCACCCTAAGGAATGTGCAACACCACCATTGCACCCCGAGGAGTGTGCAACGCCGTATCTGCACCCCGAGGAGTGTGCAAAATCATATCTGCACCCTGAGGAGTGTGCAAAATCATATCTGCACCCCGGGGAGCGTGCAAAATCATATCTGCACCCTGAGGAGTGTGCAACGCCGTATCTGCACCCCGGGGAGCGTGCAAAATCATATCTGCACCCTGAGGAGTGTGCAAAATCATATTTGTGCCCCGAGGAGCGTGCAAAATCATATCTGCACCCTGAGGAGCGTGCAACACCACCATTGCACGCCGAGGAGCGTGCAAAATCACATCTGCACCCCGAGGCGCGTGCACCACCACCACCGCACCCCGAGAAACGGCTGCGAAAGCGGGGTGGGTGCAACCACGCGCCGGAGGGTGCTTTAGGGGCCATTAGCATATATTAGCATGCCAGGAGCATGTCCGAGGTGGGGCAGCAGGTGGCAGCAGCGACGCGAACGTGGGTGCGGGAGGACCCAGGTGGCCGGGACACCCCCCCCCAGCAGCACTTACCTCCCAGTACGACCAGTATGACGCCCACCAGTAACTTCCTGGCTGGTCCCATGACGGCTGTAGAACCAGGACGGGGGGGCCCCAGATGTCTGGGTGTCCCCCACCCCCCCGGTCACTGGGGTCCCTTTGCATGGAGGGGGGGGGGGGGGGGTCTCCTTGGGTGCCTGGGTGCCCCTCCTGGACACCAGGGTCCCACCCGTGACACCCAAGTCCCCTTGCATGGGGGGGGGGCCCCAAATCCTGGGTCCCCCCCCTTGGATCCGTGGGTCCCACCTGGACACCCGTGACACCCAAGTCCCCTTGCATGGGGGGGGTCCCCAAATCCTGGGTCCCCCCCAGACACCCAAGTCCCCTTGCATGGGGGGGGTCCCCAAATCCTGGGTCCCCCCCAGACACCCAAGTCCCCTTGCATGGGGGGGGTCCCCAAATCCTGGGTCCCCCCCCTTGGATCCGTGGGTCCCACCTGGACACCCGTGACACCCAAGCGTCACCCCTTGCGTGGAGGGGGTCCCCAAATCCTGGGTCCCCCCCAGACACCCAAGTCCCCTTGCATGGGGGGGGGGTCTCCCTGGCCACCCAGCTCCCCCACCCGGACACCTGGGTGCCCCCCCCCACCCAAGACACATGGGTCCCTCTCCCCAGGGGAGCATTCCCGCTCAGCGTCTCGGCAGCAGGTGGGTGGCAGCACCCATGGGTGCTCCCACCATTGGGGATTTCATCACAGCCCGGCTGGGTGCCAGCTGGGAATTGGTGGCAGATACTGGAGCTGATTGTCACCCCCCCCCCCCGAGCACCCAAGGGTCCTGGGAGGACCCAGGTATCTGGGGGGGGGGGGGGGGGAACGCCCAGGTAGCTGCGAGTATTTGCATTTGCACCCAGGCTGGATTATTCCTCCCCATTTTTTGCATCTGCACCATTTTTAATCATTGCACCATTTGCATTTGCATCAGGTTTAATTATTTCTCCCCGTTTTTGCATTTGCACCAAGATTAATCCTTGCACCGTTTGCTTTTGCGCTTGGGCCTGGATATTCCTCCCCCCTTTTGCATCTGCATCATTTTTAATCATTGCACCATTTGCATTTGCATCAGGTTTAATTATTTCTCCCCACTTTTGCATTTGCACCAAGATTAATCCTTGCACCGTTTGCTTTTGCGCTTGGGCCTGGATATTCCTCCCTCCTTTTGCATCTGCATCATTTTTGATTTTTGCACCATTTGCATTTGCATCAGGTTTAATTATTTCTCCCCACTTTTGCATTTGCACCAAGATTAATCATTGCATTGTTTGCATTTGCATCGAGCTTAATTATTTGTCTCCTTTTTTCGCGTTTTCTTCGGCTTTAATCATTGCACCGTTTGCTTTTGGGCCTGGATATTCCTCCCTCCTTTTGCATCTGCATCATTTTTAATTTTTGCACCGTTTGCATTTGCATCAGGTTTAATTATTTCTCCCCAATTTTGCATTTGCACCAAGATTAATCCTTGCACCGTTTGCTTTTGCGCTTGGGCCTGGATATTCCTCCCCATTTTTGCATCTGCACCATTTTTAATCATTGCACCATTTGCATTTGCATCAGGTTTAATTATTTCTCCCCACTTTTGCATTTGCACCAAGATTAATCCTTGCACCGTTTGCTTTTGCGCTTGGGCCTGGATATTCCTCCCCCCTTTTGCATCTGCATCATTTTTAATCATTGCACCATTTGCATTTGCATCAGGTTTAATTATTTCTCCCCACTTTTGCATTTGCACCAAGATTAATCATTGCATTGTTTGCATTTGCATCGAGCTTAATTATTTCTCTCCTTTTTTCGCGTTTTCTTCGGGTTTAATCATTGCACCGTTTGCTTTTGGGCCTGGATATTCCTCCCCATTTTTGCACCTGCATCATTTTTAATCATTGCACCGTTTGCATTTGCATCAGGTTTAATTATTTCTCCCCACTTTTGCATTTGCACCAAGATTAATCCTTGCACCGTTTGCTTTTGCGCTTGGGCCTGGATATTCCTCCCCATTTTTGCATCTGCACCATTTTTAATCATTGCACCATTTGCATTTGCATCAGGTTTAATTATTTCTCCCCACTTTTGCATTTGCACCAAGATTAATCATTGCATTGTTTGCATTTGCATCGAGCTTAATTATTTCTCTCCTTTTTTCGCGTTTTCTTCGGGTTTAATCATTGCACCGTTTGCTTTTGGGCCTGGATTTTCCTCCCCATTTTTGCATCTGCACCATTTTTAATCATTGCACCGTTTGCATTTGCATCAGGTTTAATTATTTCTCCCCAATTTTGCATTTGCACCAAGATTAATCCTTGCACCGTTTGCTTTTGCGCTTGGGCCTGGATATTCCTCCCTCCTTTTGCACCTGCATCATTTTTAATTTTTGCACCGTTTGCATTTGCATCAGGTTTAATTATTTCTCCCCGTTTTTGCATCCCTGCCCCGAGCTGTTGCATCACTTTCCCTCCCCGCTTCTGCACCAAACCCTGCCTGGATCCGGGTTCCTTTGGAGGCGAAAAGAACTAAAAAAAACAAATAAAAATAGAAAACTTTGCTTTTCCCAGGCGAAGTGGCCACCAGATTGTGAAAGGTTGGGAGGGGATTAACCCCTGGGGAAACCTTTTGCTCCTTGCAAAGTTTTGTTTTTTTGCAGAGCAAGCCGTGCATTGCACGGGTTAAAAATGAAGATTTTTGCAGAGCAAGCCGTGCATTGCATGGGGAAAAAAATGAAGATTTTTGCAGAGCAAGCTGTGCATTGCACGGGGAAAAAAATGGAGATTTTTGCAGAGCAAGCTGTGCATTGCACGGGGAAAAAAATGGAGATTTTTGCAGTGCAAGCCGTGCATTGCACAGGGAAAAAAATGGAGATTTTTGCAGTGCAAGCTGTGCATTGCACAGGGAAAAAAATGGAGATTTTTGCAGAGCAAGCTGTGCATTGCACGGGTTAAAAATTAAGCTTTTTGTAGACCAAGCCACGCATTGCATGGGGAAAATGAATCCCTCGATATTTGCATGCTGCAGCTTTTCCCCCCCCTCGACTCCGTCACCCGAAAATTGCATTCGCCAACCGTGCGGTGCCAGGATTTTTGCAAAACCTTGCAACCGAATAAACCCTTGCATCGCTTTTCCGGCTTCTTCTTGCTCACAACCGGGGCCCGGCCAACCGCAACAGCTCCGGTTGCAAAAGCGACCGGGAATCCCGCCAGCTCCTCTGGGGATTTCTGGGAAATTTGGGCCTCCCGCTGCCAAAGGCAGTTGCTCCTCCGCCTTCGCTTCCCGCTTTGGTTTCTTAGTTATTTATTTTTTGCAATGGGGACAGCTGAGACGTGGCCAACCGGGGGTGGGGGGAGACACCTGATATTTCTACTCCCCCCCCCCGCCTTCCAGAGGTAAATAAAAAGCAAAAAGCAAAAAAAAAAATGCCCTCCGCCGTGGTTTGCGACGCCCCTCGCCGTGGATTTCAAAGCATGCAGGCTTGGATTGTGACGGGCCTGGCTTAGGATTGCAATGCCTGTTGCTTCGGCTTGCAACCGGCTTTGCTTTGGATTGCAACGGGCTTTGCTTCGGTTTGCAACGGGCTTCGCTTTGGATTGCAACGGGCTTCGCTTTGGATTGCAACGGGCTTTGCTTCGGTTTGCAATGGGCTTCGCTTTGGATTGCAACGGGCTTCGCTTTGGATTGCAACGGGCCTTGCTTTGGATTGCAACGGGCTTTGCTTCGGTTTGCAACGGGCTTTGCTTCGGTTTGCAACGGGCTTCGCTTTGGATTGTAACGGGCTTCGCTTTGGATTGCAACGGGCTTCGCTTTGGATTGCAACGGGTCTTGCTTTGGATTGCAACGGGCTTCGCTTTGGATTGCAACGGGCTTTGCTTTGGATTGCAATGGGCCTCGCTTTGGATTGCAACGGGCTTTGCTTTGGATTGCAACGGGCCTTGCTTTGGATTGCAACGGGCCTTGCTTTGGATTGCAACGGGCTTCGCTTTGGATTGCAACGGGTCTTGCTTTGGATTGCAACGGGCTTTGCTTTGGATTGCAACGGGCTTCGCTTTGGATTGCAACGGGCTTTGCTTTGGATTGCAACGGGCTTTGCTTCTGTTTGCAACGGGCTTTGCTTTGGATTGCAACGGGCTTCGCTTTGGATTGCAACGGGCTTTGCTTCGGATTTCCACCACCCCTAGACAACCTCGAAGCCACGGGGCAGAAAGTTGCAAAAATCCCCTCATCCCACTGTTCCGTGATTTTTTTTCCGTGCATCTTTTTAGGGGCTGATCTCCCAGGGTCGCCTCCACCCGTTTTTGGGGAGGGAAAAAAGGCAATTTCTTCATCCCTGGGGATTATTTTCCCAGGAAAATATGCTTTCCTAGGACAGAGACCACCTGGTCACTCAAAAGCGACGTCGGCGAGAACATTTTTCTGGGGAAACCATCAAACTTGGACGTATTGTAAAAATTTGGGCTCAAAAATAGTAAATTGAGTCCTGTGCCTGCTGAAGGCATCCAAAACCAGCAAGTGATTTATTCTGTTTAATTTATGCATGATTTGGGGTGAATTTGGTGACCCCGGGGAAGGTCGTTGGTGTTGGAAGGTTCCTCGGCAGGTTGCGAGAGGCCAAAATTCAGTGATTTATACCTTTTTTTTTTTTTTAATTGTTTTGGGTTTGTTAGAATTCTTTGGGGATAATTTATAAATGGGGCAGGATTTTATTTAATTGCTTTGGGCTTTTATTTAATTGCTTTGGGATTTTCCTTTAATTGCTTTGCGATTTTATTGTGCTGAGATTTTGCTTTAATTGCTTTGGGATTTTGCGTTAGTTGCTTTGGGATTTGCTTTAATTGCTTTGGGATTTTGCGTTAGTTGCTTTGGGATTTCTTCTAATTTCTTTGGGATTTTGCTTTAATTGCTTTGGGATTTCTTTTAATTGCTTTGGGATTTTGCTTTAATTGCTTTGAGATTTTGCTTTAATTGCTTTGGGATTTCTTTTAATTCTTTTGGGATTTGCTTTAATTGCTTTGGGATTTTGCTTTAAGTGCTAGAATTCCTTTGGGATAATTTGGAAATACTTTGGCGGTTTGCCATGATCGCTATGGGATTTGTTAAAAATGCTTTGAGATAACTTCTAACTTCTTTGGACCTACTTTATCATCGCTTTGAGATGTTATAAATACTTTGGATTTTTTTTATAAACATTCCGGGGGGGGGTTGTAATTGCTTTGGGCTTTGTTATAATTGCTTTGGGATTTATTTTAATTAATTGCAGGGGGATTCTTTGATAATAATCCCTTCGGGATGTTTCCCAGCTTTCTCCGGTCGGGTGAGAAAAAAACTCCCTCATTATTGTGGGTTTCTCACGTCAAGTGAAATACTCCAGAAGTCGAGCAGTTGCTGATGGCAGCGTTTTCCTGCTGACTTGATGACAGGAAAGTTTTCGGTGGAAATAGAATGACCTTGCATAGACTTTGCGGGAAACAGCTGGGCTTGTTGTTGTTGTTTTTTTTTTTTCTTTAATTTATGTTTCAAAAATGGAGGTATCGATGTATTATATTAAAAAAAAACCTGCCCAGAAAGAGGGACAGTGGGTGCACAGGGACGTGTGCGCGTGGCTGCCGTCAACTCGAGCAAGTTTCTGCCTTCAACGAGCCCAAGAATTTACTTCTCGAGCAGGCAATTCTTGTTTTGTCCCAAATTGTTCATTATTCTTTATTTGTTTTTAATTACTCGGCCTGTTGCTATCGCCCTGTGTGAAGTAATGCAAGAGCTGGGGTTGTGTTTGTGTTGCCTCCGAAAAGGTTTAGTTCCCACAGTAATTCAGCCGTACCCCCAAGTTGGAAATAATTTGGGGTATTTCACCACGGGAAATACGTTGGGGTGTTTCCCCGTGGAAAATCGCCGTGTTTCACCGTGGGAGACGTGTTGGGTGGGTTGTTTGGCTGTGGGAAGACACGACAGGGTGTTTCAACATGGTCGACGTGTTGGGATGTTTCACCATGGGAGACATTGGGTGGTTGGTTGACCATGGGAAGACCTGTTGGGTGGGCTGTTTCCCCATGGGAGACACGTTGGGTGAGTTGGTTGACTGTGGAAGACGTGTTGGGTTGTTTGACCATGGGAAGACATGTTGGGTGAGTTGGTTGACTGTGGAAGCCACGCTGGGTTGTTTGACCATGGGAAGACACGTTGGGTGACCTCTTTCCCCGTGGGAAGACACGTTTCACTGTGGGAAACCACATTGAGGTGTTTCCCCGCAGGAACTATGTCGGGGTGTTTCCCCACCAACAGTGGAAACAGGGAAGACAATTCCCATTTTTCCCCCCACCCCAGAATTTACAAAGCAAAAAAAACCCCCCACAAACCCATGAGAAAAAGCTTTGTAAAAGGGGTTTATTGAATTACCCAACAGCAGGCAGTATTATACTGAAAACAGTCAAAGGGAATAGTGCATTTCTGGAGAAAAAAGGCTAGGATTTGGGTCTGTGAATCGCAATTTTATGTTTATTTTGGCTTGAGGTGTTTATCTCGCTTTCCTTCAGGCCACTCTGGTGCAGATGGGTCATCTCGGCTTTGCGCTCTACCTGAAGTAGATCAGGTCTTTGAAATACACCTTTTTTCTCACCATTTGAGGCCAGATCAAGCATTTACCCTTTTTTTTGCAGGTATTTGAGGCCGTGCGACCTGCTGCTGTAGGCGCCCATCATAGCTCAGTGCCGGTTTTCCTTCTGCGCTTGCAGGAACTCAATGTGAGACGCCTGTTTGTGCCTCTAGAGGCATGAAAACCTCCGCAGGAGTATTTACAAGAAGTGCGTGAACTGGTGTGCATGTGCGTGCGGAAACCGTCCTCTCGCGTCAGTCCCCGCGTGGTTTCGCCTACTGCATAGGGTAGACGGGGGCTTCCGCTTCCATCCGCACGAGGTTGGAGGCACGGCTGAAAGAAACGAAACGCGGGCAGCCGTCAGGGCCCCCCTTTGAAGAGGAACCAACAGCCCTTCCTCACCCTCGTCATCGCACCCCGGCGGGGAGGCAGAACATTGCATCTTCCCCTTCCCGAAAGGTGAGTTTTGCCCAGTGCAACCACGTTTTTACGGGGCCGATCTTGTCCTCGTGTGCGGGATTGCGCTCAAAAAATTTCCAAGCCTGGCTACTGCCTTATGGCGTTGTTGGCTTCATCTTCCACGTCATGGATGTCGCCCAAAAATTGCAGTTACCTCCCCCACCCCCCCCACCCTGTTGTTGCAACCTTGTCCGATTTCCCTCGGGAGCATCCTCATAGCCAGCAGCAGAGGGGAAGCAAGGGTTAAATGGTTGGGTTAGGGCACGTTTTGGTGTTAGACGGTGGTGCGGAGGGGCTGTGCACGATGCGGCGGGGCTGGGGAAGATGGTGGAGCGAGGGGAAGCCGGTGGGTGCACAAGGGCGAGGTGTGCGGGCAAGCAAGCGGAAGGTGGAGACGGGATGGCCATTGGAGGGATCTTCATTGCCCTGTAGTGGTGGCTTTGGGGTTGCTCTGTGTTCAGTAAAATGGCTCTAAATTGGGCAAAATGGCTCTATAGTGGGCAAAATGGCTCTATAGTGGGCAAAATGGCTCTATAGTGGGGAAGATCGCTCATTATTTGGCAAAATCACTATCTGTTCAACAAGATCACCTTCTATTCAGCAAGATCACCTTCTATTCAGCACGATTGCTCTATATTTGGCAAGATGGCCCTATATTCAGCTGGATCATGCTATATTCGGCAAGATTGCACTGTATTTGGCAAGATCACGCTGTATTAGGCAAGATCACCCTATATTTGGCAAAGTTGCCCTATATTCGGCAAAATGGCTCGGTATTTTGCAAGAAGGCCCTGTGTTCAGCAACAGCATTCTATATTGGGCAAAATTACCTTATATTCAGCAAGACCATTCTATACTCGGTGAAATCTATCTAAATTCAACAGTCACCCTATATTTGACTCTGCTTCTCATGGGGACAAACCCGAGCAGCTTAGCAAAGCAGAAGGCATCCCATGAGACACCAAAGAACTATTTTTTCAGCTTGACCTTGGCTCAATCACTTTCCTGGGCATCGTGATTTTGGTCGATACCCATTTTGTACAGGATGTCTGACATCGAAGCTAAGGCATTGGGTGTCTACTCTTCATACGCGTCTAAGTCTGGCCCATGCTGAGGCACCAGAAACCCCCAATTATTCAGGTAATCAATTAGGGAGGGTCGAACAAACTAAGCGTCATCCAATCATGGGGCTGCAGGAGCATTTGTAGTGTGAGATGTGACAACAAAGAAGGACAAGAGTCACTTACCAGAATAATTTCCTTGGGTTTGTGTGTGTCAGTCGCTGTGGATGAAACCAAAGAAGATGGAGAAGTCCTTTCCGGATGCCGCCTAGCCCGACCCATTGACGCCCCACGGAGGTTGTTCCCTACCCTCTTGCTTGCCCAGGCTTAAAAAAATATCAACCCATGGTTTGGGGGGGGGTGTCTTTTGGGGTCACTCACCATCCCGCAAAATCCCTGGCTTTCCAGGCATCAACAACCTCTGCGATGCTCCTCACAGTCCGGCCATCAGGCAGCTTCAGGTCATCGCTGGGGTCACCGTTGAAGTTGCCACAGGGAGCGCAGAGCCGGTTGACCAAGGCGGCCCCTACGGTCACCGTCACCTCCCCACTGGGGCTGAAGAGCACACCCATCCCCGACGTATGGGAGACGGTGATGTTCCCCGCCACCGCGCTCAGGGAAATGGCTTTGGACACCGCAGTTGGAAGGCGGGTGGAAAGACCATTCACCTGCAGTGAGGCAAAAAGCCAGAAACGGGTTAAAAAATCCAAGACCGCCCCGTAAAAATAGTACGGCACAAAGATATCATTGGGTTGAACGCCTAAGAGCGACTAAGGGATGAGGAGATAAATCCCACCCCAATTCCATGTCTTAATTTAATTACTCAACTTCCTCATCCACAAGGGTTGCCCATGCCCTACCCCGGCTTACCCACACCTCCATGTTGTTATTCACAGTGATAAAAGCTTCGCGGAAGAAGATGAAGACGGCCACGGCAGCCGGGATGCTGTCATCCCGGCACTCGCTGACATCCACCACCACCTTGAACCAGTTGGGTGACTGCTCGTTGCAAAGGGCGGTGACTTTGTAGGTGCCGCTGGCGAGGAGCCTTCCCCCGGCGCCGTCAAACGTGGTCAAGGAGGCCCCCGGGGAGATCCGGCACTGGCCTTCCTTCTTGACGCACTGCTGCACCCCATCCCGTGTGGCACAGACCTCGTCCGGGGGACACCGTACGTCCTCACAAACAAGTCCCTGGGAGAGGTGGCAATTGCATTTCTTGGAGCAGTTGCTGGAGATGATGGTCTCACCCGCCTGGAAAGGAAAGGCTCAGAGGTTAATCTACATGGACACCACCTCGAAATTTGGGGAGGAATTTCCCACCTTCAAGGGGGGAAGAAATCCCAGAGTGAGGAAGAAAAACCATGAGATGGATTTGGTGGAATTTGTGAAACTCACTGGACTAATTGTCCTTTTTGCCCCCTGTCCAGCAGAGCAAAATAAGCGTTTTAGGGTGTTATTAATTGCATTATTTTAGACGTGTGTCCTTAAAATGAAGGGGCAACCCACCTCATTGAAGGTCGAGTCCCAAAACCAGTTGCATTGACTAAGCGGGACAACCAACCTCATCAAAGATGGAATCCCCACATCCGGTGCATCATCTAGATGGGGCAACCAACCTCACCAAATGAGTCCCCAAACCTGTTGCATCACCTAGATCTCTACCTCACTGAAGACTGAGACCCAAAGTTAGTTGCATTGACTCAACGGGACAACCCAATTCATCAAAGATTGAGGCCACAAACCAGTTCCATCATCTAGTTAGGACAACCCACATCATTAGAAGACTGGATTGCCAAACCAGTTGCATCACCCAGATGGGACAACCCACCCCACATTCCTTCCTCAACCTGATTTCCACCAAAAACACCCATGCCAAGCCTTGATGGTCAACTTTACCTTGAAATACCGTCCCTGGTGCATGCAGCCGCACTGCTCCAGGGACACGCAGGCTTCTCCATCGAAGAGGTAACCGTCATCGCACTGGCAGCCCTCAAAGCATGTCCAGCTGCACGGGGCTGGCACCGATAGGCTGGCGCAGGTGAAGTCGCAGGTACGGGTGCAGAGCTCATAGTGACTGTGGGGTGGGCAGGAGAGGGCTGGGAAAAAAAAAAAAAAGGAGAAGTACCATTATTGCCCCCCCCCCCCAAAATTATGACCATTTTTCCTGGACCCAGTGGGGCATCCCCATGGCTGACCAATGGTCTTGGGCATCTCTGATGGCTCCAAAAGATGTTAAGCCAATTGAATCCTGCTTTTAACATCCAAGTTAAAGCATTTGCGTAGCACCTCGAGGCAAAGTAGAGGGATGTCCATCTCGAACTCAGTTGACACAAATATTGATGTTTTGGAGGTGGTAAGCTGGAGTTTCTTTCTTCCAGGGTGTTTTGGGTGGGAAATAGGTGACTGAAGCCCCAAATTGAGCTTTTTGGGGGGAGGTTTAAAAATAATTTCTGGGCTATTTGATAGATTTTGGGGGGAGTTAAGCAAAAAGCAGCCTTGCATGATATTACACGTGTCATTCATATGTTGTCTTGGTCCAGACAGCGAAGGCGAGTTTGCCTCAAAAGCAGGAAAAAAAAGCCATGATTGCAAAATTGGAGGATTTTTCTGGGGGAAAACGTGACTTTGGAGGAAAATAGGAGTTGAAGTGACTCCACGGAGGTATGCTGGAGCACTTACGGCAAAAAGTGGTCGTTCTCCACCCGCCGATCTCGGCCCCAGCAGCTTGGCAAGCAGCAGCGTAGGCTTGGAGGCTGTGGCACAGGACGTCACGAGCGCTGTTGGCAGCACAGACATCGTGGAGGCAGTGGTTGAAATACTCCACCGGGCTCACCCGTGGGTGACACGGCCCGAAAGGTCCCGCCGGATCCCGGATGAGCCCACAGGAGTCGCTGGTGCCGTAGGGAGCGGTGTCGGTGGCACCGCACGCGGGGCAAACCTTGCCGTCGCAGCCGTCGGTGCACGCTCCATCCTCTGCCGGCATCTTCCAGGAGGTGATGAATTCCTCGGTGCTCTGCGCCAGGGACCCGCCGGGCAGCTGGAAGTCATCACCGGGGTCCCCGTTGTAGTTGCCACCCAGTCCGCACACGCGACCCCGGTAGGCGTCGGGGATGGTGACGAGGAGGTAGGTGGCCACGTTGTAGAGGAGCCGGAGGCCGGCGGCGGTCTGGAGGATGACGTTGTTCCCTTCTTGGCCAATCCGTAGCTTCTTGTTCTCCGTCACCAGTGGCAGCGTGTAGCGCTCCCCGTCCACCTGGGATGTGCACATAGGATGGGGAGGGGGTTTGCACGCACGTGTGCACCAGGGGACGTTGCACACACACTTACACCGATGGGCAGGGACATCCCAACTTCTGGATCAGGGGATTTTGCACGCATGCGCCGGGGGACTTTGCACGCACGCATGCACCAAAGGATCTTGCACACATGTGTGCACCGAGGGACAGGGACATCCTGACTTAGCGGGGGGAGGAATTTTACATGCACCAGGGGATTTTGCACGCACGCGTGCACAGGGGATTTTGCACCGATGACCGCACCGAGGGATTTTGCCTGCATGTGTGCACCGAGGGATTTTGCGGGCACATGCGCACCACGGATTTTGCACACCCACGAGGTGTGCAAGACCCTCCCAACTTACCGTCACCTCCCACTTCCGTCCCCTCTCCATGCTGACCGTGTACCCGTGGATGGAGATGACCACCTTCTTCATCAGGGCCACGTTACCCCGGCCGCCCACATCGTGCTCCAGCCACACCGAGAAGTTTGTCAGCCGCCGCTCCGGCTTGCAGACCCGCGCCAGGACATAGGTGCAGGACCCCTGGAGGTCGAAGGCTCGCCCGTCGAACGTCACATAGTGTGGGTCACCCGACACCACCAGCCGCCCGTAGCCAGCGGGGTAACACCCCAGCACCCCGTCCTCCACTCGACACTCCTCGTGGGCGCTGCAGAAGACCTCCTCGCACTCCACCACCCCGTTGGCTTTGCAACGGCATCTCTCCCGGCACGAGGCGTAGAAATCCTCGCCCTTCTTGTAGTAGCGGTCCCGGTGCTCGCAGCCGCACTCGCCCGCCGGCACGCACTCGTCACCGCTGAGGACAAAGCCCTCGTCGCAGAAGCAGCCTTCGGTGCACAGCACCGACGCGCAGCCCTCGGGGACGGCTCGGACCCGACACGTGGCTGGGCAGCTGCTCCCGCAGAGCTCATAGTGCGAATGAGGGGGGCAGGAGGGACCTGCGAGAAGCAGAGGAGAAAATACGAAGCCCCGCTTGGATTTGCAGCTGGAAGCAGCAGGGTGAGTATTTCCATCATTGCACTGAATTTTGGGGGGGGGGGGGGGGGGGGCAGATGCAAGGAAGTCCTTGGTGGTGGAGCATCAATATCACTCTGGAGGGTAATGGGGATTTATTTTGCATTCCCCTTCCTTGCATTAATAAAATACATGGAGGGCAATGGGGATTTATTTTGCATTCCCTTTCCTTGCATTAATAAAATACATGGAGGGCAACGGGGATTTATTTTGCATTCCCTTTCCTTGCATTAATAAAATACATGGAGGGCAATGGGGATTTATTTTGCATTCCCTTTCCTTGCATTAATAAAATATGTGGCAGGCGATGGGGATTTATTTTGCATTCCCCTTCCTTGCATTAATGAAATACATGGAGGGCAACGGGGATTTATTTTGCATTCCCTTTCCTTGCATTAATGAAATACATGGAGGGCAATGGGGATTTATTTTGCATTCCCTTTCCTTGCATTAATGAAATATGTGGCAGGCGATGGGGATTTATTTTGCATTCCCTTTCCTTGCATTAATAAAACACGTGGCGAGCAATAGGGATTTATTTTGCATTTCCTTTCCTTGCATGAAGGAGGAACATGGAGGGCAATACGGATTTAATTTGCTCTATTGCACGAAGGAGGAACAAATTTTGCTTTGGAGATGAGTTGGAGGAAATTTTCCCGCATCCGTATTTGCATCTAAACTCATCATTTGGCCTCGGGGCTGTAGAGGGAGAGGATAAAATAATTTTTCTGGAAGGAATGGTTGAAAATGGGGCAGATAAATCCTATTCTTTCATCAGCCCAAAGCCTAGGGTGCAAATCCAAACAAATCTTGAGTGGCTGAGCATCAATATCGCTCTGAAGAGCGATGGGGACTGATTTTGCATTCCCTTTCCTTGCGTCAAGGAAGAATCTGGAAAGCAATGGGGATTTATTTTGCACCGTTGCATGAAGGAAGGAGTGAATTTTGCTTTGGAAACAAGTTGGAGGGGATTTCCTCACATCCATATTTGCATGTAAACTCGTCGTTTGGCCTTGGAGCTGGGGCGGGAGAGGATAAGCTAATTGCATCGCAAGGAGATGTTGGAAACAGGGCAAATAAACCCAATTTTGGAAGCATTTTGTGTTTCCATTGGCTCTAAGCAAAGCCAAGAGTGGGCGGTTGGGCTCAAAACCTTTTTTTTATGGCCAAGCATGTGGGGGGAATCCCCTTCTGGCCCCGCTCACCGCAGAAGGACGGCGTCCTCCACTGCTCCACGCTGATGCCGTGGCTCTGGCATTCCGTCACGTAGGCGGCGATGGCTTTGCACAAGGTGTCCCGGTGGCCTTTGTAGTGGCAGGCATCGAAGGCGCAATCCTCGAGGAAGGGCGTGGGGTCGATGGCTTGGTGGCAAGCCCGGAAGGGCCCCCCAGCTCTGGCGATCACCCCACAATAGCCGTCACCGCGGTAGAGCTGTTTCTGCTTCTCGTTGCACACCGGGCAATCCCCCACGCAACCGGCCGAGCAGCCGGGGACATCTCCCACCTTCCAGCTATTGGCCAACTGGATTTCATCCGCGGCCCGTTTACCATCACGGGTGATGAAGTCATCGTCGGCGTTGCGGTTGGCGTTGCCGCAGAGGCCGCAGACGGCGCCAGCGTAGTCGTCGGGGAGGATGACACGGGCGTAGCTGTACCAGTCAAAGCTCACCCGCAAGCCGAAGGCGGTGCGGACGAAGCCGTGGACACCGCTGTGGTAGAGCTCGAACTGGCCCTTCTGGGTGAACGGGAGCTCCACGAAGGCGCCGTTGACCTGGGGAAGGTGGTGTGGAGGGTCGGTGGTGGCACCGGGTAGCAAACGGCTCATGCAACCCGCTCGAGTTTTGGGCGTTTTTTTGCAAAACCTTTTGCACGGGGAAGATTTCCGTGGAAATGCAAATCAGTTGAGATGCGAGTGTTTTTGGAAAACCCTTTGCACGGGGAGAATTTCCGGGCAAATTCAAATCAGGCAAGTTTGGGATGGTTTTGGTAAACACTTTGCATGGGGAGAATTTCTGGACAAAATGCAAATTGCTTGAGATTTGGGTGTTTCTGCAAAACCCAGGAAGGATTTCCAGGCAAATGCAAATTACTCAAGATTTGGGTGTTTCTGTAAAACCAATGCAAATCCCTTGAGATTTGGGCATTTTTTGCAAACCCTTTTGCACAGGGAGGGTTTCTGGGCAAATTCAAATCAGTCGAGTTTGGGGTGTTTTTGGTAAACACTTTAGATGAGGAGAATTTCCATAAAAAATGCAAATCGCTTGAGATTTGGGTGTTTCTGCAAAAACCTTTCGCATGGAGAGGTTTTCCAGGCATAGGGTTCTATATTAAGTGGAAAATATTGTTGTTCAGAGAGAGAAAGAGAGGAAAAGTTGTAGCTAACCCTTTTGTGCAACACTTTGGCTAAAACAAGGCAGGAATTGGACCTTTCCCAAATTAATTGAGTCAGTTTGCAGCTGTCAGGAAGAAAGGAAATATAAACTCAGAAAGCCACATGGGAGCAAAAAAAGGAAGCTGAAGATGTCAAGTAAAGTGGATGCTTTTGAATGTGGAAGTATTTTTGCTATTATTCATGGATATTTTTCACTCGCTTAGTCTGCCAGAGCAAAAATTGGCTGTTTCCAGGACACCATAAACAAGTTGTAGGGTTTTTTTCTTTTTTTTTTTAATATGAACTTCTTTAAGTGTTTAAAAATAAGGTGTTTAAATCCAAACTAGCTGCTCAGGGCTCCCTCTGGAGACGGCAGACAGAAACTGATGCTTCCACAGTGGTGCGCATGAGGAAAAAAAGGGCAATTTGGGGGGAAAACATAACAAATAAGCAGTTTAGATGCAAGCTGCATGAGGCCCTCATTGGACACCTACCTTGACCTTGCGTGGATGCTCCTGGCTCATGCTGATGACGTTGCCATAGACCTCCAACGTGACGGCTTTGGTGAAGGACACGGCTTTGCTGCCCCGGTTGTTGTTCTCCACCTTGACGGTGAAGGGGACCAGTTTGGGGTCCTGAGTGCAGAGGGCCGCGAACTGGTAGATGCACGTCCCTTGGAAGTCATATTTCAAGCCGTCGAAGGTCGTGTAGTGAGGATCGCCCGTCCCGATGCAGGTAAAGTACTTGTTCGCCTGGCACTTGGGGACGCCATCAACCGTGACGCATTTCTCATGGGCCTTGCACCCAGCCTTCTTGCAAGCCACCTTCCCCCCTGCCTCGCATCGGCACCGGCTCTGGCAGCTCCCGTCCTCCCAAAATTCCTCCCGGACCTTGTAGGAGCGACCGTTGTGGAAACAACTGCAGATGTCCACTGGGACACATGAGTCATTGTGGAGGATGAAGCCCTCGTTGCACTGGCAGCTCGCCCTGCACGGCTCGCTGCAGGACGCGGGGGCTTTCGGGTCGGTGCAGGTGGCAGGGCACGCCGTCCCGCAGGCCTCGAAGTGGCTGTTTTTGGGGCATCTCTGAGCTGTGGGGATGATATTTGAGAAGAAGGTCTCAAAAAAAAAAAAAAAAAAAAGGGGCAACACAAGGGATGAGCTAAGCACTTTCCTTAGAGGGACGTCAGGCTCCTACGTTGGCTCAGTTGATGCCCGCAAGTGATTCAGAGTCCCTGAGACCCCGTGGGCATGGTCCTCAAGAACCGCCCCCCCATAATTCTGTGTGTTATGGACAGCTGAAGTCAGATAAGGTGCATTTTGGGGTGGTTTGGCATGAAAAGAGCAACACAATCCTTCCCCAATGCTGGCAATGTTGGTTAAGTTGACGCCTACAAGCACCAACTTGGTGGGCTGGGCAGCAGCTCTCAGGCACCTGTGGCCAGATCCCTGTGTAGATCCTCTTCTTTCTGCCCCCAAAATGCTTAGGGACCCCCCCATCTGAACTCACCACAGCCTGCTGTGTCCTGCAGCGTCTCCTGGTCTTCACAATCATCCTGGCAGGAGGGATCTCGCCAGCTCTCAGCCCAATCCTCCACACTGGAAGCCTGAGTGCCATCAGAAAGTGTCATCTCGTCCTCCGAGTCCTCGTTGAAGTTGCCGCAGAGTCCACAGGTGGCCCCAAAATAACTGCTGGGCACCGCCACCATTATGGCCCAGTCTTCATCGTAGGTCACCTGAAGCCCAAAATCCGTTTGCAGGATGGTCCGACCCTCGTTTTGGGAGATCTGGATCTTCCCCGCTTCCAGGGTGGCTGGGAGGCTGGTGGGTTTGTTGTTGACCTTGGGGGAAACGAGAAAAAGGGGTTAAATCTCATCAGGTGGTGGCTTTGCTAAGAGTTCACAACCCCCAAAAAGCATATAGATACAGTCAGAAAGAGAAATTTCTTTCAGGAAGAAGCAATTATCAGCATAAACCAGCAATTTTGCCCCACATCCTGTAGATACGCAATAGGCTTCAGCGGGAAAAGATCAAAACCCAGATGTGTCATGGGAGAACCATCTCGTTCAAATTCGGAGCTTAAAATCTCATTTATGTTAAGACCACTGAACTCTACGACTGGGAGAAACCTCATCTAACCTTGTAAAATAGACTTAGAGCTCGCTTAGACTCCCTTTTTGTGGTAGATCTCCATGGTTAGTGGACCCCATGGATAAATCCAGGCTTACAGTAGAGTTGCACCCTTAAAATTGCCTTTTTCTTGATGCTGACCAAAAAGCAAGCATGCTTTAATTGAAGACACCTCAAGTCAGGTGCAAAGCACCCTCTCCTTTGCCATGTCTTGATTTGTAATGCAAAATTTCCCAATACTCCGCGGTTTCGGTGGTTCTCCTCATTTTTTAATTTCAACCTCGCCCGCCACAATGCTTTATCCTCTTCCGCTTGGCACAAAAGGCTTTCTCCAGAATAACGCTGCCACGGCCTGGAAAAACCCACCTGGATTTTACCTCCCTCTCCTATGTGGATGGAGATATTGTAGGAGTACACGTAGATGTTGGTCAACCACTCCTTAAAATTGCCTTCGCTCTTCTTCTCCTCCACGACGAAAGGCACCAGGGTGGGATCGTTGCTGCAAGACTTGGCAATGGTGTAGGTGCAGCCGCCCCGGATGTCCACGGTCATCCCGTCGAAGGTGTGGTATTGCAGGGACTGCGACCCCATGCAGGTTCCCATGTAGTCGTGCACGCACACGGCCTCCCCCTTCTCCATCTTGCACGTCTCCTTCGCGCGGCATTTCACGAGCTGGCAGGGATCTGGAACAAATCACACACAATTATTTGCGGGGATGACTTTGCTGCCAGATGTGGCCTCGGGGACAGCGCAAGCATCACCGTTACTGAAGATGGTCAACCAGCACCTCCAGATCTCTACTATATTAAAGCTAGGATTTATCCAGGGTGGGTTTAGCCACCTTAAGCTTAGCCTTGAATGTCTGGGTTGATCACTTGAGGCTCCTTTCATTGATTGTTTAATTACAGATGATTTATTTACAGATTATTTATAGATTAAAATTTATCCCAGGTGGGTTTAGCCACCTTAAGCTTAGCCTTGAATGTCTGGGTTGATCACTTGAGGCTCCTTTCATTGATTGTTTAATTACAGATGATTTATTTACAGGTTAAAATTTATCCCAGGTGGGTTTAGCCACCTTAAGCTTAGACTTGAATGTCTGGGCTGATTGCTTGAGGCTCCTTTCATTGATTGTTTAATTACAGATGATTTATTTACAGATTAAAATTTATCCCAGGTGGGTTTAGCCACCTTAAGCTTAGACTTGAATGTCTGGGCTGATTGCTTGAGGCTCCTTTCATTGATTGTTTAATTACAGATGATTTATTTACAGATTATTTATAGATTAAAATTTATCCCAGGTGGGTTTAGCCACCTTAAGCTTAGCCTTGAATGTCTGGGTTGATCACTTGAGGCTCCTTTCATTGATTGTTTAATTACAGATGATTTATTTACAGATTAAAATTTATCCCAGGTGGGTTTAGCCACCTTAAGCTTAGACTGGAACATCTGGGCTGATCACTTGAGGCTCCTTTCATTGATTGTTTAATTACAGATGATTTATTTACAGATTATTTATAGATTAAAATTTATCCCAGGTGGGTTTAGCCACCTTAAGCTTAGACTTGAACGTCTGGGCTGATTGCTTGAGGCTCCTTTCATTGATTGTTTAATTACAGATGATTTATTTACAGATTATTTATAGATTAAAATTTATCCCAGGTGGGTTTAGCCACCTTAAGCTTAGCCTTGAATGTCTGGGTTGATCACTTGAGGCTCCTTTCATTGATTGTTTAATTACAGATGATTTATTTACAGATTAAAATTTATCCCAGGTGGGTTTAGCCACCTTAAGCTTAGACTTGAATGTCTGGGCTGATTGCTTGAGGCTCCTTTCATTGATTGTTTAATTACAGATGATTTATTTACAGATTATTTATAGATTAAAATTTATCCCAGGTGGGTTTAGCCACCTTAAGCTTAGCCTTGAATGTCTGGGTTGATCACTTGAGGCTCCTTTCATTGATTGTTTAATTACAGATGATTTATTTACAGGTTAAAATTTATCCCAGGTGGGTTTAGCCACCTTAAGCTTAGACTTGAATGTCTGGGCTGATTGCTTGAGGCTCCTTTCATTGATTGTTTAATTACAGATGATTTATTTACAGATTATTTATAGATTAAAATTTATCCCAGGTGGGTTTAGCCACCTTAAGCTTAGACTGGAACATCTGGGCTGATTGCTTGAGGCTCCTTTCATTGATTGTTTAATTACAGATGATTTATTTACAGATTAAAATTTATCCCAGGTGGGTTTAGCCACCTTAAGCTTAGACTTGAATGTCTGGGCTGATTGCTTGAGGCTTCTTTCATTGATTGTTTAATTACAGATGATTTATTTACAGATTATTTATAGATTAAAATTTATCCCAGGTGGGTTTAGCCACCTTAAGCTTAGACTTGACCATCTGGGCTGATCGCTTGAGGCTCCTTTCATTGATTGTTTAATTACAGATGATTTATTTATAGATTAAAATTTATCCCAGGTGGGTTTAGCCACCTTAAGTTTAGACTTGAAGATCTTGGCTGATCGCTTGAGGCTCCTTTAATTGATTGTTTAATTATAGATTATTTACTTACAGGTTATTGACAGATGCTATATTTATAGAATTAATACCCTCTCCTAAAATGGGCCAAAGCCATGTTGGATTAATTACCCCCTTTTAGACCTGCCTATCCTTGTGCTACAAGAGAAAAACTTGTGTTTCAGCTCAAAACAGCTAATTTTAGATTCTTTTCTAGATGCGAGCTCCGCGTTTATCAGCTATGGGGATGGAAAGGGGATGTTATAGACACCCGGCTCGGAGGACTAAATTTTGACTCCTAAAAATGTGTGGGTTTGCCTTGCATTGCAACCACGTTTTTGGGAGGGGGCAGGAGGGAAGCAAAAAAGGAGTTAAGGGGGCTGGAAGTGGCCATAGGGCACTCACCACTGTCGCAAACAGCCGCCGACCCGTAGGCTTTTTGCTCCCGGATCCCTACGCTGAGCAACCCGAAGGGGGATGTCTTGTGCTCCACCGTATGGGCGGCAAATTGACTGCCCAAATTCTGCCCAGCCCAGGAGTAATCGGTGCCCGGGACAGGTTTCCACGCGACGTTTCTCAATGGTATTTTGTTGAGCATCATTCCAGACGTCTCCGAGGTCTTGGCGATCAGCAGGGCGTAATTATCGTAACCATCCAGGGCAAAGATTTTATAGGAGTGGCAGTAGCTGGAGACATCTGGGATGGTCATAAAAAACGGGTCATAAAAGATGGCATCTTTATTACCTCCGTCGGCAAAAAAAATGACCTGGATGCCAGCGTTGGCAGAGAGGTACAAGGTATTTAAGGCTTGAAGTCCATAGAGCGTTGACCGGCTGGGCCGTAGCTCCCGAACGGACTTGGTCACCCCGTGTTGAGACTCCACACGCGTCGGCTGGGAGGTGGAGACGTAGATGATATCAGACTGAGTCTCGAAAGGCAACGGCGGCACGATGAAGGTGGTGCCCCAGCTGGAAACAGGCTGGAGCTGCTCCACCAAATGGTCGCAGTGGGCAAACCTGGCCAAGCAAGTGTGGCCGGTGAAGACGGCTACGGGTTTCTGCGCCACGATCCTTGTGCCAGACATATCAGATGGGCTTTGGAGCTGGACTGCTTGGAAGGGCTCCAGTCTGATGGGGAGCACTGAGCCCCGGGGGTAAGACCGGCCTTGGTAGGTCACCGTGGCTTTGAGGTGAACGTCAACCATGGTGGGCTCATCCCAGGCGGCCACCACGAACTCGCCGTAGCGGTCAGTGCCCACGTTGGGTGTCACAACATGGTACTCTGTGCCCCAGTTGTGCACCGGGTATACCACGGCTGAATCAACCGAGGTGGGTTTCTCATTGACCATCACCAAGGAGATGGCGTTGTTGGCCCTCACCACCACGGTGTTGTCAAAGGTTTTACTTCCCACCATCTCCGCTTGGGGTGGGATCTTCACCAGGATGGTTTGGCCTGTGGTCGCCTGCACCGTCATCCTCAAGCCTGGCTTCTTCATGGAGATGGTTACAGACGTGAAGGGCGAATAACCTGTGATGAGCAGCTTGAAGTCGCTGTTGAGGGTCTGCTGCAAACCGTTTTGCATGAAGGCCACCACGAAGTCTTCCCCCAGGTGATGTGGAGCAGACGCAGCGACATTGAGCAGGTAAAAAACACCTAGAAAAGCCCAAGGAAGAGGAGAATTTGCCATCAGTGCCTTCATCATCCATAAGGTCAGATTTGGCAACCCTAGCTGGGGACCAAGACTCAAGTTGGGCTTGAGGTGGCACCTGATTTAATAATCTTGGTGGCTAAGGATTGGTGATGTGGTGGGCTATTGATCTGATGGGATATTATTTTGGAGAAATAACCATTTTAATTAACATTGATTTGATGGACATTGATTTGACAGACTTTTGATTTGATGGACTATTGATTTGACAGACTTTTGATGGACCGTGGATCTGATGGGTTATCAAGTTGGAGAAATAAGGGCTGTCGATTTGAACAAATATTGAATTGAAGAAATTATTTTGAAGGAGTATCGATTGAGAGGACTATCCATTTGAAAAAATAGCAATTTGAAGAAATAGCAATTAATTCCCTGGGCAAAAGATGAGCTTTTGGGGCAGGTTTCATGCCAAATGGAGGAACTCAAGGGGAGCAATTGGACTTTTTAAGGTGTCCCCTTTCACCTCTAAAAGGCCACAGGGGTGAGAACGTGGACAGTCACGCTCAGACATGATGCTGAAGGACCATGGCTGGTGCTGGGTTGCAAATTGAGAAAATTGCCCTATTTTCAACCAATCCCTCCCCAACATTTCTTGGGTGGGGTCTTTGCCTCTTGGTTTCCCCTCTACATGTCACAGGGTGGGGGGGATTTTGTCTCTTCTCAACCATTGCACGGGATGGGGGTGCAAAATATGGCCTCTTGGACTGGAAAAATCTTATTTTGAGGCAATTCACATTTCGGGGGGGGGGGGGGAATTTTACAGGTTATGATGCATTTCTCCATCCTGTTTGAACTCACCCCATAACACGACGGTCCAGACCTGCAGCGGCACGTCAACTTTTCCCCGGCCTGGGTTGCCATCCATGATACTTTGGCTGCAGAAGGTAAGAAAAAGATCAAATTCTCTGATTTTTTTCAATTGCATTTCTGTTTGCCCATGGCCCAAAATTCTGAGGTTTATTGTGCTTGCACGTGTCCCAAAATTTAACATTTTATTGCATTCGGATTCACACACATCCCCCAAAATCTGTGGGTTTTGCCCTTGCACTCATCCACAAAATAAGTGTTTTATTGCACTTGCCCCCAAATTCTAGTTTTTGCACTCACACTCACCCCCCAAAATCTGTTTTTTTCACTCATACTCATCCCCAAAGTCACTATTTTATTGCACTTATGCCTGTCCCCAAATCTATTTTTTGGGGGGCATTTACACATGCCCTCCCCCCATCCAAGGACCGTTAACCCCCCCCCCAATCACTTCACATCTCCATGGAAACCGACCCAGGACGATGGATTTGGGTCCTCACAAATTTTTACAAAATTCAACTCCCCTCTGAGCATATTTGCTTTTTTCCCCTTTCCTCCCTCTTTTTTACCTATTTCCCTATTCCCCCCCCTTTTCCCTTTTTTCCTTTTTCCTCTTTTCCTTTTTACCCTTTCCTCTCTTTTTCTTTTTCCCCTTCCCCCCTTCCCCCCTTTTTTCCATTTTCCCCTTTTCCCCTATTTCCCTTGTTTATTTTGTCCCATTTTTCCCTTTTCTCTCTTCTCCCCCAAATCCCCTCTTTTTCTCCTTTTCCTCCTTTTTCCTTTTCCTATTTTTCCCCTTTTTTCCCTATTTCCCCTGGGGTTTTTTTCCCCATTTTTCCCTTTTCTCTCTTCTCCCCCCAAATCCCCTCTTTTTTCTCCTTTTCCTCCTTTTTCCTTTGCCCATTCTTCCTTTTTTCCCTACTTCCTTGTTTATTTTGCCCCATTTTTCCATTTTTTCTCTCCCCCCAAATCTCCTCTTTTTATCATTTTTCCTTTTCCCTTTCTTCCCCCTTTTTCCCTTTCCTCCCCCTTTTTCCCTCTTTTTCTCTTTTCTCCCCCTTCCTCCCCCTTTCCCCCCCAAAATCCCCCAGAAATGGTCAAATTCAGCTACTACTGCAAAAAAAAACAGGGCTGGGGGATATTTGAGGAATTTCCAGACTTACTTTCACACTTCAGGCTCTTTTCTGCAAAGAAATATATTTATTTTTATATATATTTAACCTTACCTGCCTCTGGTTTTTATCCGGGCCCCAAAATCTCTGTTTTTGTCCTCAAATCCTTGACGCAAATGCCAAGAGCGACCCCGGGGCAGGCGACTGCTGCTTCTCCCTTTATAATTTTTTGCAGAAAAGGGGAAAAAAAAAAAAAGACAAATACAGACGACCCCAGGGGACCGACCCACCCAGTGCTTTGACATCATTTTTGGCGAGAAAAAAAGGTGAAAATGGGGAAGAAAACATTGTTTTGATTAAAGCCGGGCCAGGGGTTGATGCAAATGGCAAAAAAGGTCTGAATTACTAAATAGGGATTTTTTTTTTTTGCCGGTGTGGTTGAAATTGCCCCAAAATTACAAGCGGGGGCGAGGGGTACAAATGGGTGGGGATATTTTTCTGCAGAAATGGGGTGCGTTAATGGGCCAAAAAAGGCCAAAAAAAGGAAAAAGAGGGGGAGGAGGGAGGGTTTTTTCAAAAAAAAAGTCCCTTTTGGGGGATGACGAATAGGGCCAAGGGGGGGGGGGGTGAAGTTGTGTGTGTTGTGTCGTGTTGGAGCGTGTTGTGGGTGCAACATTTTGGGGGTGTTTGTGCCAAGTTGTGTGTTGTGTGTGTTGTGTCGGGTCAGAGCGTGTTGTGGGTGCAACATTTTGGGGGTGTTTGTGTCAAGTTGTGTGTTGTGTTATGTAAGAGCATGGGGGGGGGGGTGTTGTGTGTTGTGTGCTTGTGTGTCGTGCACGTGTGCACACCTCGTGTGTGTTGAGTGTTGTGTTGCACGCATGTGTTGTGTTGCGCATGTGTTGTGTTGGACACGTGTTGTGTGGTATGCAAATGTGTGTTGTGCACACGTGGTCACGCCTAGCGAGTGTCGTGTTGTGTTGCACGCATGTGTTGTGTGTGTTGTGCACGTGTGCACACCTAGCGTGTGTTGAGTGTTGTGTTGCACACGTGTTGTGTTGCACACATGTTGTGTGGTGTGCAAATGTGTGTTGTGCACACATGCGCACACCTCGTGTGCGTTGTGTTGTGTTGTTGCACGCATGTGTTGTGTGTAGTGCACGTGTGCACACCTAGCGTGTTGACGTGTTGCACGCACGTGTTGTATGCAGTGCACATGTGTGCACACCGCGTGTGTGTTGACGTGCAAAGGTGTGTTGTGCAAATCGACGTGTCGTGCACATTAGTGTGTAGCGTGTTGTGTGCACACGTCTTCTGCCGTGCACGCTAGCATGTTGTGGGTGCCCCAAGTGGCGTGTGTAGCGTGTACGTGTCGTGTGCATGTGCGTCGTGCAAAACCACTTTCTCTTTAGGGAAAAAATTCCCCTTTATGGAAAAAATTCCTCTTTAGGGAAAAAATCCCGAATTTGTGGGGGTTTAGGTGATTTTTTCCTGTAAAATTTGTATTTTTTGCCAAAATTAGTCACTTGGGCTCTTGGTGCAATCCTGACCTCATGTCCCTGCAGGAAAATGCCCATAAATGGGGAAAAAATCCAGGATTATTACAAATAAAATGACCCCAGAGCATTTGAAAATCATTTTTTGGCATTTTCTGCAAAAGAGGGAGAAAAAATCATAAATGCATGACATCATAGAGTACAAGAAATTATTAAGTTGTGCACGGAGCACAAAAAAATCATGCACACTGGCAAAAAACATATTTCATGCACATAGAGTGCAAAAAATCATAAATCTGTGCTCATAGAGGGCAAAAAATGATAAATTTATGCACACAGAGGGCAAAAATTATACACTTGTGCACACAGAGGGGAAAAAAAAATCATAAAGTCATGCAAGCAGAAAGCAAAACTTCATAAATCTGTACAGCTAGAATTAAAAAAATCATAAATTCACACACACAGAGAGGCAAAAAAACATAAATATATGCACAGAGAGTGAAAAAAGTAATAAATTCATCCACAGAGGGCAATAAATCATAAATTCGTGCGCACAGACATAAAAAAATCAGAAATGCACGGAGAGACATAAAAAAATCATAAATTTGTGCCCACAGAGCGCAAAAAAATCACAAATTCATGAAGACATGGGCAAAAAAAATCATAAATTTATGCCTGCAGAGGGCAAAAAGTCATAAAATCATGCGTGATGTAAAAAAAAAATCATAAATTCATGGACACAGAGGGCAATAAATCATTAATTCGTGTATACAGTTCCCCCCCCCCATATATTTGTGTATGCAAAAGGCAAAAAATCATAAATTCATGCACATGGAGCGCAAAACAATAAAATTAATGCACAAAGAGGCCAAAAAAAAAGATGAATTCATGTACATCTAGTCCAAAACCCCCTAAAAGCACACGGACACACGTGAGAAATGAAGAAGACGCAGGAGCCGCCATGTCTCAGCTGCAATTTTATTGCTCCCGTAGAGGTTGATGCGTCCCGCCGGGCGACCTTGTCCTACGCGTGTGACGGGGGGATGATGGGGACGGGGACAATGGGGACGGTCCTTCCGTCTCAGACGCCTTGATTTATCTGTGGGAAGAAACCAAGAACTCAAGAGGAGGAAACGATTTTGCAAGCAATTCTCAAATTCTCCCTTTTTTCTAGGTTTCCACCCCAGAACCCCAACCTACAACCAGCAGTTGTTGCTGTCGGCGACCTTGGGCACCTCCGTGGGGACACCCGTCACCTTAAAGTCATCTACTTGGAAGACCCAACGCCCTGGGACGTTGACGTTGGAGGTCTTGGTGATGTTGATGATGGCTTCGGTCTGGGAGCCGGGGATGTTGTAGTAATTGGTTTCATCTCCGCTGTTGAAGCCGGCCTGGAAAGGGGGTCAAAATGGAGGATTCAGAGGGTTAACCCCACCCAAGGGATTAATGGCATGGGACAACCTCTTACTGTTGGCGGTGGTGTCCCCCAAAAATGTTATGGGCCAACCTCCAATCTTCAGTGAACCTGGTGGTGTCCCCCCAAAATGTTACGGGCCAACCTCCTATCTTCAACATTGTTGTCACCAAAAAGTGTTGGGGGCCAACCTCTGATCTTCGGCGAACCTGATGTCGTCCCCAAAAACGTGACAGGCCAACCTCCTACCTTCGGCAAACCTGGCATCATCCTCCCAAAAATGTTATGGGCCCATCTCTGGCCTTCATCATCTTTGTCCCCAGAAGACGGTATGGGACAACCGCCTGCTATGAGTGAACCTGGTGTTTTCCCCCCAAAACATCGTGGCTCACCATCCTAGCATTGACATTTTTGTCCCCCCAAAATGGTACAGGCCAACTTCCAGTCTTGGATGAACCCGGCGGTATCCCCAAAAACCATTATGGGCCAACCTATCTTCGGTATCGTCTTCTACCCAAAAAATTATGGGCCAAAGTCTTACCTTCAGTGTTGTTTTCCCCCAAAAAGTTGTGGGCCAAAGTCCTACCTTCAGCAAACCTGGTATTATCTCAAAAAACCACTACTGATCAACATCCTCCCCTATTCCTCAGCTCGTCCCCTTTCCCTCTGCTTTTCCTTCAACCCCACGTACATGGGCCGGGGTGCCTCCGAGACCTGTTTCGGGGTCACCGTCACTTGCTGCCCCAGTAGTCCACTGGATATCCCAATAGTTGAGGATGATGAAGGACATCTTGGTGTTGGTGGTCAGGACGGCTTGGAAGGTGTTGCCCTGCAAAAAGGAAGGAGGAGGTGACGCCGTCAGTGGTCGGATGAGCAGGTATGGATGGGATTTAGGCCTGAGGGCTGCACGCGGGTGTAGACTCTTGGACCAGAGCTGTGCAAGGAAACTATCTTGGTGAGGTATGGCCCAATGGGGCTGTTTTTTTGGTGTCTACCTTCAGACGAGTACTGTTGGTGCTCTACCACAGCCTCTTTCTCTGCACGAGGTGGCCAGAGGAACAGTGTAGTGGAAAAACTGGCTTTCAACACAAAAAAAAATGTAAATTAATTGGGGAGTAAAAGTTTGGATGTGATGTCTGGATGACTAAGGATAGTTGGGGAGCTCCATGGGGTTTTGTGTACCCATCCAGGGCTGGCAGGTAGGACAGAGGGACCAGAGGATGCACGCTCACCTGAAACATCATGAAGGCAAATGAATGGGTGGCAAAGACCAATGGATGGGTCATGAAGGCCAACGAATGGGTCGTGAAGGCCAGGAATGGAACGTGAAGGCCAAGGGAGAGGTCACAAAGGCCATCGAATAGATTGTAAAGCCAACAAATAAGTTGCGAAGGCCAACGAGTGGGTCGCGAAGGCCAACGAGTGGGTCACGAAGGCCAACGAGTGGGTCACAAAGGCCAACGAATGGAATGTAAGGCCAACAAAAGGGTTGCAGGGCCAACAAATGGGTCATAAGGACAAGAAGTGGGTCATGAGAGCCAGTGAGCGGGTCGTAAGGCCAACACATGGGTTGCGAGAGCGAACGAATGGGTTGCGAAGGCCAACAAATTGAGCACCTGCAGCAGAGCTCTGGTTTTGGCTTGTCTAGATCTTCAGTCACCAACTCGATGACGGATTTGAGGCCATGATTCGCTTTGCTCTCCAAAACGCGCCCGCCTGTGGCCACGTGCTTGTCTCTGCACCGAGTCAGGGTGGGATCAATTAATTTTTCATGCGTGTGACCTTATCTGGCCATCAAGTCATGACTGTGGACCTTACCTTATTGGTGGTAGAGCCGTAGTAGGCCACGTGGTCCCAGGTGGCCACGAAAGCCCATGTGGCAGCGTAAGAGATCTTGGGGAAGTATTGGTTGATGTCCTTGGTGACGAGTGCCAGCAGCGTCGGGTCAGTGGTCTCTCGGTAGAAGACATCCCCTCCCCTCACATTGTCCACGTCCGCCCAGTATGGGGCCACGAAGGTGCGTCCATCAGCCAGGGGGAAGGGGTCGGGGGTGTATTGGTTGACCCGGGTGTCAAAGGAAATCACACCATTGTTGTTCACCTGCAAAAGACACCGAGTCAAGCCCAGTGTGGCAGCAACCTATGTTGGAACCCTATCACGAGGTCACCACCTTGACTTGGTTGTGGTACCCTGGAGATGGACACGGGATCCAGATGTGGTTTTACCACTGATTTCTGTATCTCTACGACCATATTGGAGGTGTTTAGGTCATTATTGCATCTACAGCTCTGTCAAAACGAGGGGGGTGGTGGGATATGACACCCTCAACTTGGCCATGGTCCTCCCAACCACTGCTCCAGAAAGGTGTAGTTCTCCTCCCAAGACCCACCAACTATACGAGGATGCTTTGATGCACCAGAAAAAAAAAAAACCCTCGTATTAAGGCAACCACGTCAACCCCATGGATGGGTAGATTTTTTTGCTGAGGGGCAAGTGACTAAATGGACTGGAAGAGGGAGCAAAAAAAACCCCAAATGGGAGAGAAATCGGAAAATGGAGAGACATGCAGGGAAGGAGTGGAATTTTGGCTCACGTACGTAAAGGGTTTGGTACTTTTTGCTGTAGAAGGTGAAGGGCACGGTGAGGGTGATCTTCTTCGATGACCCATCATCAAGTTTGGGGTTCTTCTGGTCATGCTGGTCCGGACCGTAGGGATAGAGCAGGGATGCTGCAGGAAGGCAGAGGCTGAGGTATTGGGGGACCACCCCCCCAACCTCATGTGTTTTGGGGTGAAGCCTGCCAGGTTTGGGATTCCTGATTTTAAATGGGACCACTTTGCTCCACATTACCTAAAAATGGTGTTGACTTCTCTTGGGTGTCCAATGGTTGGGGTGACAGCAGGGCTGAAGGGAATGGCCCCATGGGAATTGCACGGGGTACACCCAGATTTGAGGACAAACGGGGCAAAAATAGAACATTTGATTTTCATGTAGCCACGAGGAAGCTCTGCTCCCTTCCCGCTTCCCAAACTAAACAACGCCATTTTGGGTGGAAATACCATCTATTAACGCAAGACCCCGCACCCCGAATACCCACCTTTTTCTTGCGCTGGTTGGACGTTCATCACAGCTCCTGGAGAAGAGACGGGGGGCGGAAATATTAACCCAGGAACAACCATCACCCGTGAGTTTTCCATCTAGCAGCATTCTCACAAGAAAACTATTTATTTTTTATTTTTTATTTTTTTTTTTCAAACCTACCTAACATCAGGAGCAGGAAAGCGAAGGAAGGCTTCATCCCAGCTCCTGCAAAATTGTCAAAATTCTGTAAAAATTAAAAAAAAAACCAACCCCACCCAACAAACTGATGAAGCAGTCCAACGATGCTCCAGAGGTGAAAGGTTTCTCATTAAAATACCAGTCGACCTCTTTTCACGGCATTTTTGCCCCATGCTGTGCTGGGGTTGAATTATTTTGACCATTTTTTAAAGAACTGCATGACCGGGAAAGTTTTTGTTTTCATTGCTGACCGAAAGTTGGGAAAAATCAGATTTCCTGAGTGTATTTTAACCCTTTACTCATCCCATTTTGCCTCAACCTGGGGACTGAATCCAGGGGTCCTGCCTATGGGAATCACCGCCCGGAGCAAAACTAGGCATAAATTGGAGGGGTTTTGGTGAAAAAAAAAAAACCACCCACCTAGGTGTTTTCCTGATTGGAAAAAGAGAAACTGAGGCAGGATGGAGGATGCACGATGTGAACGAGGTGATTTGATGAGCACCCACGTGTGCATTTTGCAGGACAAACTCGGGATCTGGAGCAGGACAATCCTTTGCACTGAATCGGGGGCTTTTCTCAGGAGCATTTCTGCTCGATTCGTGCAATTTTAAGCCATTTGAAGGGAGAGCGACTGCTCGAATCCGTGCAATTTAAAGCGAGAGGATTTAAGGGAGCGATGGATGCTCGCAATGGGAATAAAAATCTCTTACCTCGATACCTCGCTGCGTCCTGATTTCCCTGGGAAAAGGTGAGAAGAGGAGAAAAGAGACACCGACGCGAACTCAGCCACCAAGAAATGGGTTTTCTGTCGCATCCTGCCCCTTCTTTTTAACATGCAGCCCTCCTGCCCGCCCTCCACCACGAAAAAAACCCACCCCGTAAACACGGTGGAATCCTCCAACTTTCTGCCCATCAAGGCAAAGTGGATCCAGAATCCCCTGAGGTCTCTGAACAGGCAAATTTCGGGACACGGGAGACATTTGGCTCCTCCGGATGTTTTTTGAATCCCAGATAAGATTTTGGCAAGGAGAGGCGCAGTTCTCAGGAATTCCCATAAGGGAGACTTCTGATTAATCTCAGAAAAAAAAAAAAACCAGTTCCCCCCTCGCTCCCCCCAGAGGGAGAGAACAGGGGGTCACTGAGCAAAACGTGCTGCGAGTGCATCGTTTCCAGGGGGTTGATGAAATTTTTGGGGGGGTCTCAGCAGTGGGGGGGGAGGGAGAGTGAAAGCCTCGGAAGGGTGCTGGGATGCAGCTGGGGACGGCGTGCGTGCGGCAGGATTTATTCATCTGAAGGCATTTGCAACAGCAAAGAAATGTTAAATAGTATTAGCAGGGATGGTTGTGGGTCCTGCACCCATCGCAACGTCCCCCGTGGGTCCTGCACCCATTGCAACGTCTTGTATGGATCCTGCACCCATCGCAACATTTCGTATGGATCCTGCACCCATTGCAATGCCCCCTGTGGGTCCTGCACCCATCGCAACGTCTCCTGTGGGTCCTGCACCCATCGCAACGTCCCCTGTGGGTCCTGCACCCATCACAACGTCCTCAGCAGACTTTTCGCAAGGACAACGTTGCAGGTGAAGGAAACCAGCTGCACATTTTCAAGTCCTGGCTCGCCGACGTGCACCAGAAGCTCCAATTCTCAGGAACTCCAGGGGCAGTTTCATAACCTGACCTCCTTGGGTCGTGCCAAGACTTGGCAGCCCCTAGCCCATCCCCTTCCACGAGATTCTGCCTTATCAGCTGAAATCAGCCCAAATCAGCCCTTTTCGGAGCCAATTCCTTCTCCTGCTGCTCCCAGTGGGAGCTCTGCAGGGAGATTCTCCGGAAAACACAGATGAGCCCATCTGGTTATAAAAAGGGAGAGTTTGGGACCAACCCTGCAGTTTTTTCTTCATCCATCCTCACGTGTCCATGGGCTTCGGGGAGAGGAAAGAGAGACGCTGAACGGAGCCTGCCGGTAAGGGATGTGGGGTTGGGGGGGCAGGTTCCTTTCCCCTTTTTTTTTTTTCTTGCATTTTGCCTCGTCCTTTTGGGCGTGAGCCCAGGTATGTCCCATCCGAGCAAAACAAGGTGTCAGTGATGCCTTCACCCACCAAGCAGGAGTCCCAGGTGGGTTAAATTGACTATAAAATTATTAAAAAAGGTTTTTTTTTTCCTCCCTTCCAAGCCCGGAGAGCGCTGGGTTAGATGAAACCCGTGTTGTAAATCCCCATTGGGTGCAACAACTTGGATGGGAACCCCAACAGATTGTTGAGCGATGGTTGGGGATCAGCAGCTCTGAGAACATCCGGAAGGTGGAAGGAAGGGTTGTCCGTGCTATTTGGCCCCATTTTGACCCAAATTTGGGTGATTTGGGGGGGAGATTTCGTCCTCGGGAAGCTTTGTGGAAGGTTACTGGGAGGGTTTGATGGCAACGGGGGGGAAGGATGGGGTCTTTGAGGTGGCATCAGGAAGGGGGTTGAGGGGTTGTTGGGTTGGATACGGTGGCAAGGGGACAATTGGGGTGTCATTGGGTTGGGGTGGGGGGGTGTCAAGCAGGATTTGACCCCAAGTGAATTGTGAGAGTTTTCCATGGGGTGGAAAAAGTCTTTTGGGTCAATTTTGGGTCAAGTGGGGAACTCTGGAGATGCCAGGCTCGCCTTTGGGCTCCTCGTCCCGGCGTGGCTTTTTTTTTTCACCCACCCCTCCTCAAAAAAAAAGTACATTTTCATCTTTTGGGGTGGTGGGTTTGTTTTTTTTTTTCCAGCGATGGTGATGGGCAGGATGTGGCGGCTCCCAGCTTGGCTGGCTCTCTTCTGTGGTGAGCACCAACCCAACCCCATTCCCCTCAAAGAAAAAACCAACCACAAACCACAAAAAAACCTTAATTTCCTGGGTTTGGGGGTTATTTTAGGGCTTTCTACTGCAGGTTTCTGCAGCAAAAAGTCTTTATTCCCTTTTTGGGGGGGGGGGGGGGTGTCAGAAAATTTCCCTTATTCCCTCAGCAGAAAGTTTTTATTACCTCTTTGTCTTTTCACCAAAAATCTCTCATTCCCTGTTTTTGGGGTTTTTTTCCGGAAGAAATCCTTATCACCGGCTTTTTTTATAGCAAAGAGCCCTTATCACCCTTTTTTTTTTCCCAAGGAAAAAAAGATAAAACCCTTATTTCCTCAATTTTTAATGAAAAAAACTCTCGTTCTCTGTTTGTTGGGGTTTTTTTGAGGTTAAAAAAAAATTATTACTTGTTTGGGTGTTTTTTCCAGAAAAAAATCCCTTATACATTCAGGCTTTCTTTTAGAAGGGGAAAAAGCCCTTATCACCTCTTTTTTTTTTTTTTTTTAGGAAAAAGCTCTTTTATTTGTTCTTATTTTAAGAAAATAGACGTTATTCACCTGGTTTTGGTTTGGTTTGGGGTTTTTTTTCCTTATCTGATTTGGGCTTTTTTGCCACAAAAATATCTTTATTCCCTGTTTCTTTCAGAAAAAAAAGCCTTTACTCTCCCCCCCCCCAAGTCATTATTACCTGTTTTCTTTCACCCAAATGCCCCTATTACCAGTTCTTTTTCACCAAAAAGCCCTTATAACCTCCTTTTTTTTCAGGGAAAAAAACCCACTTATCACAATTTCCTTACAAGAAAAAAAGTCCCTTATCACCTTTTTTGGGGGCGGAAAAAATCCTATTTTTTCATCAACCCCCACTCTCACCTCTTTGTTTTTCAGCAAAAAAACCTTTTTAGCTCCTTTTCTTTCAGAAAAAAAAAACTGATTTATTTTTTCTTCCAGCAAAAAAGCCCTTACTACCCATTTTTATTTCCAGCCAAACCTCATTATTCCCTGTTTTTCAACAAAGTGCCCTTATTCCCTGTTTTCTTTAAGGAAAAAAAGTGCTCAAAGTAGCTGTTTTTACTAAAACAGCCCTTATTACCTGGGTTTTTTTCAGAAAAAAAACCTTATCACCTGCTTTTTCTTTTTTTTCTTTTAATCAAAGAGCCTTTATCATCTTTTTTCCCCAGCAGAAGCCCTAATTTCCTTTTTTTTTTTTTCCCCACCAAAAAGTCCATGTTACCTATTTGGTTTTGAGCATAAAGTTCTTATTCCCAGGTTTGGGAATATTTTTTGTTTAAAAAAAACCCCAAACCAATACTTCTCACCAGTTCATGATACAAAATGCCATTATTCCCTGTTGTTTGGGTTGATTTTTTTAATTATTATAAAATAAATAAGCCCATATTACCTGTTTGGTGTGTAGATTTTTTTTTTCCTTAAGAAGGAAAAAAAAGCTCTTTTTAACCTGTTTTGGGTTGTGGGTTCTTTTCAGGAAAAAGCTCTTAGTCCCTCATTTTTTTTATAGCATTAAAAAGCCCATAATACCTTGGGTTTGGTATGTGGTATTAGGGTTTTTTTCCCCCAGGAAAAAAAAAAAAAAACAACCCACCTTATTACCTGTTTTATCAGGGAAAAAATAAAAACAAGCCCTTATCACCTCTTCTTTTTTCACCCCCCCCAAAATCCTACCACCTGTTTCTCACCAAAACCCTTTTATCTGTTTGGGGTTTTTTTTCCATTCAGAAAAAGCTCTTATTATCTGTATTTTTTCAGAAAAAACCCTTAATATTTTTTTTTTTTAGGAAACACCCACACACCTGGCTGTATTTTTTCTTGGGAAAAAAAAAAAATTAAAAAGCCCTTATTACCTTCTTTTATTGGTTTTGTTTGCTTTTTTAAAGAAAAACCCTTACTGCCTAGGGTTTTTTCATCAAAAAGCCCTTAAAACAGGTTTTGTTTTCACCAAAAATCCCTTATTACTAATTTTCTTTTCAGAAAAAGCCCATATTCCCCATTCTTTTTCAGCAAAAGACTCTTATTTTTATTTCCCTCAGCAACAAAAGCCCTTAGTACCTGTTTTTTAGGAATTTTTACTGCAAGTTTCTGCAGCAAAAAAAGGTTTATTTCCAGTGGATTTTTTTCAGGATTTTCTACTGCAATTTCTGCATCCCCAAAAAAATGCTTTTCCGCCCTTTTTTTTACCCTCAGAACTTTCTGCAGGTTTCTTCTGCAAAATGCCCTTTTTCCTGATTTTTATTTTTGGGGCCTTTCTATTGTTATTTCTGCAATAACCCCCCTTTATTATAGGCTTTAAAAAAAACCTACACCCCCCCCAAACCCCAAACCTCACACTTTCTATCGCAATTTCTGCAGCAAAAAGCTTTTATTCCCCATTTTTATTTTTCAAGACTTTCTAATTGTACGTTTCCACAAGGAAAAAAAATCCACCCTTATTCCCTAATTTCTAATTTTCAGAAACTTCTGTTGCAATTTCCGCAGCAAAATTTATTTCCTCATTTCTTCAGAACTTTCTACTGGGCATTTCTGCAGCCATAGAAATGTTATTCCCTATTTTTTTAATTTTTTTTTCAGAACGTTTTACGGCAGGTTTTTTCAGCCCAAACCCCCTCATTCCTTGTTTTTTGCAGAACTTCCTATTGCATGTTTCTGAAAAAAAAACCAAAGCAGCCTTATTTCTTGATTTGGGTTAGGGTTTTTTTTTGCCGAAATTTCTACTATAATTTCTGCAGCCAAAAAAACCACCCCACCCCCAAACCCCTTTTTCCCTTCTTTTCCCAGGTCTTTCCACCGCAACTTTCCATGGCAAGGAATTCTTCACTGCCTTCCCGCAGAACAACGATGAAAGCATCTACCCCGACCTCCAGCTCGTCTTCACGGCTTACTTCAGCTCCACCAAGGTGACGGTGACGGCGCACGGTGGCACCTTCACCGACACCGTCACCCTTGGCAAAGACGAAACGGTTTCCTTCCACATCCCCAGCAACATGGAGATTGTCGGCACCCAGATTTCAGATAAAGTCGTCTCGATTCAGTCCACCAAGGAGATCTCCGTGGTCTCTGTCAACACCAAAAAGCACACCGTGGGTGCCGCCACCGTTTTGCCCGTAGAGAAGTTGGGCAACCAATACTACCTGGTGACGCCGGAGGACACCAGGGTAGACGGCGTGAAGGAGTTTGTTGTGGTGGCTGGGAAGACTTCGGCCAGCGTTTCCATCAAGGTCAAAGGCCAATTTTATTACAGCGGGAGGAATTACTCCCCTGGGTCCACCCTCCGCGTCTTCTTGAACCCCTACCACAGCTTCCAACTGCAAAGCAGCTATGATTTGTCCGGCACCAAGATCACGTCGGACAACGCTGTGGCGGTCCTCAGCGGACACAGCTGCGTGAAGATTCACACGGCCTGCGATTACGTGGTTGAGCAGCTTCTGCCGGTCGCCGCCTGGGGGAAACTCTACGTCGTCCCCCCCAACCCCTTGCAGAAGAACATGGACTTGGTCTACGTTGTGGCAGCTGAGAAAGCCTCCATCACCTACAACACGGGTAATTCGGCTACCACCAAGGACATCGCAGCCGGGGAGGTCCACGAGTTCAGGATTAACCAAAATTTGTTTCTTTATGTGAGTGCTTCGGCTGCAATTCAGGTGGTTTTCTTCTTCACCGGTGCCCATAGTGGCTTGCTTGGGCAAGACCCCTTCCTACTCAACATCCCACCCGTCTCCACCTACTGCACATCCTACCGGGTCAGCAGCCTGGATGACTACGAGAACCACGTGGTCCTCATTGCCCATAATGCGGACGCCAACAGCGTCACCCTCAACCAGAAGACGGACAGTACCATGTCCTGGCAAGCGATGCCCGGCACAGACTTCTCCTGGGCCACTGTCACCATGAACAAGCCAGGAGAAATCCAGAGTGCCGAGCACCAGTCGGCACCCCTTGGGCTCCTGGTCTTCGGCTTCCAGGATTACGCCGGTTATGGCTTCGCTGGTCTTTGCGCCGCGAGTAAGTAGGGCCAACTCGTGGTTGCGTCTTGCCGACGGCTGGGTCTTCTCCATGGTTGCCATCCATGGGGTTTTTTTTCTCTTTTTCTGCAGCTTCTGCTCCGCATTCCTGTGAAGATGAGGGCTGCAAGAACTATGAGATGGAGGACAGGGAACGCAGGTACATCCGAGAAACTGCCTCGACCTGCTGGGCCACCGGCGATCCCCACTACCAAACCTTTGATGGGAAAGCCTTTGACTTCATGGGCACGTGCACCTACACCTTGACCAAGACCTGTGATTCGGATCCGACCCTGCCTGTCTTCAGTGTCGAGGCCAGAAACCAACAGAGGGGTAACCCAAAAGTCTCCTACATCGAGTCCGTGACCATCTGTGTCTATGACATTACCATCACCGTGGTCAGGTCTGAGAATGGGATCGTGAGGGTAGGCAAGAAAAATAATTATCAAATCCAAAGCAATGTTATGGTATTTCACTGGAATAATGTATTTAACGATGATCTTAAGGGTCTTTCCCAACCTAAATGATTCTCTGATTTGTCATGCATGAGCCGATGACGCTACTGCATGGTCATCTCTTGCAAGAAGACGCCTCAAAGCTCAAAAAGCTCCATTTTTTTTGCCCCATGTGTGATGCTATTTGTTTCTCATGGGTTTTTTTTCTCCTCCAGGTGAACAACCATCGCTCCCATCTCCCCATCTCCCTCGCCCAAGGGAAGCTTCACCTACAGCAGAAGGGCAAGTCCGTGCTGATTAAAACCGACTTCAGGCTGAAGATCCTCTACGACTGGGATGCCCACGTGGTGGTGAAGCTCCCCAGTACGCTCTTCGGCAAAGTGTGCGGGCTGTGCGGCAACAGCAACGGCAAGGCCTTCGATGATGCCCTCATGCCTGATGGCAACCTGGCGCAGAACCCCGTGGAGCTGGGCCAGAGCTGGAAGGTGGCCAAGAGCCATCGCTGCTGGGACAGCTGTAGCGGGGACTGCAGACGTTGCCGACGGGACGAAGAGGCAAAGTACGTTGGGGAGACATCGTGCGGGTTGCTCACCCAACGCTCGGGGCCATTCGCGCGCTGCCACGCCACCATCAGCCCCAACATCTACCAGAAAAACTGCATCTACGACCTCTGCATGAACAACGGGCTCCACATCAAGCTGTGCCAAGCCCTCAAAGCCTACGCGGATGACTGCCAGGAGGAGGGAATCACGGTTTCTGACTGGAGGACGCTGGCACATTGTCGTGAGTAGCTCCTGGTTGGCAGAAAAGCCTCCCCCTGGGTGGGCAGGGCGCTGCGACCTTAATTAAGGTGGGTGTAATTAAGGGGTGATGGGATGGGAATGAGAAGAAAACAGGCACAAAAGGGAAATTACGTCGTCGGGGAGGTTCGTTTCTCCTTAGTGCTCTTGAGCTGTCAAGCAAGGTGGGGCCAGGTCATTTTGAATTAGGCTGCACAAAGCTGGGCCTGAAACGGCTCGGGGTTCCAAGTCTTGCAGATTCATGGGAAAAGGTTACTGCAGCAAGTCCAAGCAGAAAGCCCAGGAAGTCCATGAAGACTCCAGAAAGTCTATGTAGAAAGTCTGTGTAGAAGTTCCGGAATGTCCAAGTCCCCAAACTCCATGCAGAAAGTCCAGAAAGTCTGTGCAGACTCCCAAAAGTCTCTGCTGAAAGGCCAGAAAGTCCATTCAGAAGGTTCAGAATGGCCTTTGAGACTCCCAAAAGTCTCTGCTGAAAGGCCAGAAAGTCCATGCGGACTCCAGAAGCATGTCCATGCAGAAGGTGCAGGGAGTCCACGGAGACTCCCTGAAATCCATGCGGAAGGTCCAGAAAGCGATGGTGATCCCCAAAATTCCCACTAGATAGGCCAGTAAGTCCAAGTCCCAAAAGTCTCTGCAGAAAGTTCATTCAGAAGGTACAGAGAGTCCATGGAGACTCCCCAAAGACTCTGCTGAAAGTCCAGGGAGTCCATGCAGGCTCCAGAAAGTCTGTGCAGAAAGTCCAAGTCCCAAAGGTCCACGCAGAAAGTCCATGGGGACTCCCAAAAGTCCAGGTAGATAGTCCAGGAATTCCATGCAGACCTCAGAAGGTCCACGCAGAAGATCCAGAAAGTCCATGAAAACTCTACAAAGTACCTGTAGAACTCCAGAAAGCCCACGCAGGTTTTCTTAGCGCTCAGCTGCACCTTCTTGCGGCCAGGGAGCATTATCTCCACCATGACCAGGGGGGCCTGTCCCTTCGACAGCTCTCTCCTGCCCGAAGAACAGCAATTACACTGCGTGCGGCACCGCCTGCCCCGCCACCTGCAACAACGGCGCGATGCCCGCTGACTGCGCTGCCTCGGCCTGCGTGGAGACCTGCGAGTGCCAGGAGGGCTTCGTGTTTGACGCCAACGAGTGCATCCCCCAGGGCGAGTGCGGCTGCGTCTTCGAAGGCCTCCTCCACGGCCTCCACGAAGAGTTTTGGGGTGACAGCGCCTGCACCAAACGCTGCGTCTGCGATGCGAAATCCCAGAGGGCCGTATGCCATTCGGCCAGCTGCCGTGCTGAGGAAGAGTGCCGGGTGGAGGACGGCATTCAGGATTGCTATCCCAAGAGATACGGGACCTGCGCAGCGACCGGTGCCACCCACTACGAGAGCTTCGATGGCGGGAAGTTCATCTTCCAGGGCACGTGCATGTACCAGTTCGCTGGGCTGTGCCAGAAGAGCCAAGGTTTGGTGGACTTCCAGGTGCTGGTGCAGAACGGCCGCCAGGACAATGAACCTCTGTCCTCCATTGCTCTCGTGATGGTCAAAGTCTACGGCAAAACCATTGTGATCAGCCAGGAACACCCCGGCAAAATCACAGTGAGTTTAGCAAATGTTTCTTTATCTAATCTCCACGTTCTTCACTTTCTGCTCCTCACCCCAACCTCCTTGTCCCATTTCTTCTCTTCCACCCTCATTCCTCTATTTTTTTGTCTGTATTGGGTAATGCTGAATATTTTTCTCCAACTATGCCGCTGAGATGCAGAGCTACCAGGTCTGTTTGCCCCACATTAATCAAGATGAGATTTAATCACCTAAATAAAAGTATCTCCACCTGAAGCAGGAGATTGGTGTGTGATATAAGCTGTGGAGCCTCAGGCAGCGTTCACGTCAAAGCTGGTGGGCAGCTGTCCTTGGCGCAGATGATTCAATCTGAAAAATCTTCATCTACGTAATTTGGGTGCTTTGGCTGGAGCCCAAATTGCAGGTGGCGTGAAAAGACAATTTGCCTTTACTGTTGGATACCAAATTTGGGGTTTTTTTTTTTTGCTTTTGTTCCCAGATCAATGACCGGTTGATCAACCTACCATATTACCAGAGAGATAGGAAGATCTCCATCTACAGAGATGGGCAGGAAGCGGTGGTAGAGACAGACTTTGGCCTCACTGTCACCTACGACTGGGAAAGCCGAGTCACCGTGTCTGTGCCCGGCACTTACGCCAACACCCTGTGTGGCCTCTGCGGGAACTACAACGGGAACGCGGGTGACGAGATGATGATGAAGAACGGCCAAGTGACGTCAAACCCCGACGCCTTTGGACGCAGCTGGAAGGTGACCGACATCCCAGGTTGTGTGGAGCTGTCGAAGGTGGAATGTCCTACCATCGCAGTGGCTCTGCAGCGCCAGGAGGTCTTGAAGATGGGTTGCGGGATCATTCCGCAAGTGGATGGACCCTTCATAGCTTGCCATGCTCGTGTAGATGCCAACAAATACTTCCGAAACTGCATGCATGATTTTTGCCTCTTTCCACACCAAGAAGGTGTGATATGCCGGATCATCGCCCGTTATGCCGCTGCCTGCCAGGCTGCCGGCGTGATCATCGGGAGGTGGAGGACAGCCGATTTCTGCAGTAAGTTGGGCTAATTGGAGGGGTTTCTGCTTCGTGAGGGGTTATGAGCATCAAAGGGAACCCCAATCCTGGGCCAAACCCGTGTGGGGACGAACCAGAGGTGGGAATCATCTCACTCAGTGGTGCTTTATCCCACCCAAAGTCTAGGTTGGTTCCATCATCTCTGTTTACGGCCAATGCCCAGAAACCCTTCCGGGGAACAAGATGTCGCATCTGGCTACGGCGGGTCGAATAATTTAGCCCCAATAAGCACCAATTCCTTCGCATTGACTAAAAACGAGAGTGAGGGCTAATTGCCCGGATGGCTTAGAGGGCAAAACACATGAGATGCACCAAAAATATCTAAATTAGGGGAGAGGGACCCACCCGGGAAGCCGACTGGGGACCCAACATGGGAGCGATTCTGTTGCTTGAGGGAATGTCCTTGTTTCCTCCACGAAAATGGGGAGAACCAGGTGATTCAGGGGCCTAAAACCCCCACCTCCAAAGGGTTGAAATGTCCCTTATGGACACCCCTTCCCTCATGATGTCCACAATGAGGAAGAGATGAGATTTAACCATGAAGCAATTGGGTAAAAAAAGATCTACATCTGGTGAACCTCGTGACCAGGCACAACGGTGTCCCTAATTGCAGGAAAATCGCAGGACCTGGCCTGTAATTTCCTTGCTCCTAACGAATCTCCTTGTCTTGTGGCAGGTATTTCGTGTCCTGCAAACAGCCACTATGAGATCTGCTCCCAGAGCTGCAAGCAGACCTGCAGCAGCATCTACATCCCGGTGAAGTGCTCGGAGCAGTGCAGGGAGGGCTGCGTGTGCAACGAAGGCTTTGTGCTCAGTGGTGACGAGTGCGTCCCCATGTCCCAGTGCGGATGCCTCCATCAGGGCTTCTACTACAAGGCGAAGGAGACCTTCCTCCCCACCAGGCAGGAGAAATGTCAGTGCCAGGCTGGCGGCATCGTGAACTGCCAAGAAATTCCTTGCCCCGGAGACAGCGAAGGCAAACTCATCGATGGTGTCTTCCAATGCCAACCTGCCACGCTCAGGGCCTGCGTGGCCACCGGTGACCGCAACTATATGTCCTTTGATGGGCTGGCTTTCAACATCTCGGGCACCTGCTCCTACGTCCTCACGAAGACCTGCGGCGGTGACAACGTCAAACCATTTGTTGTGAAAATCAAGAAGGACAGCCGGCAGAAGAGGAAGGCCTCTGGCATCCAAGCATTGTCTGTTGAAGTCTACGGGCTCACGTTGACCTTGACACGAGGCAAGAGGGGAGATGTCATGGTAAGGCGGTACTTGGTGATCCATCTCTTTCTGGGCCCAAACACGCTGGTGACAAAATCTATGGGCTCATGTTGACTTTGCCCATGAGGCAAGAGGGATGCAGTCGCAGTAGGTCCACCCGTGGTGGTCCACCTCTTTTGGGGTACGAACGTGCTGACGTCAAAGTCTATGGGCTCATGTTGACCTTGACACAAGGCGAGAGGGGAACCGTCACCGTAAGTCTGTGCTTTGTGCTCCATCTCTTTTTGAGGGCCAACATTTTGGTGACAACGTCTACAGGCTCATGTTGACCTTGGTGTGAGGCAACAAGGGACCTGTCATGGTGGATCGTGAAGCACAGCTGTACCTCTTTTTGGTTGCAAGCATGTCGGTGTCAAAGTCTACAGGCTCACGTTGACTCTGGCATGAAGCAAGAGCTGCATGGTCACAGTAAGGCCATGTTTTGTGGTCCACCTTTTTTGGGGTGTGAGCATGGGAGCCCCAGAAATTGGTTTTCCTTCATGGAGGGAAGATCTCGCCCTATCTCCAAGACAAAACCCTGCTCATCCCCACTTTGCCTTCCAGTTTCAAAGTGGGAGCCATAAATTCATTAAAAGGTTGGTTGGAAGGTGTTTCCCCCAATGTTTTTTGCTCCTACCTCCATAGTCTTCTCCTTGTAGCATCCCTGAGGCTCACTGGAGCATTTCTTTCTCTCTGTCCCAGGTGGACTCCATACTCCACCACCTCCCGGCCATCCTGAGCAAGGGACGGGTCCAGGTGCACCAACACGGAACGGGCGTCCTGCTTCAGACTGACTTCGGCCTTGTCATACGCTATGACCTCCACCACCACGTGGTGGTCACAGTCCCGCAAAGCTACCAGGGCCACCTTTGCGGGCTCTGTGGCAACTACAACGGGCAACAAAAGGATGATTTCCGCCTCCCCGGTGGCCAACAGGCCCCCAACGCGATAGTTTTTGGTTCTGCCTGGAAAACGTCTGATGCGTCTTGCAGTGATGACTGCCCCAAGGACAAGTGTCCCGTCTGCACAGAGGAGAGGCAGGCAGTCCTCCAGAAACCCAACTACTGCGGCATCCTCACGTTACCGAAGGGTCCCTTTGACTCCTGCCGCAACCTCATCAAGCCAGACCTGTATTTCCAAGCCTGCCTCCACGACCTTTGCCTCACTGGAGGAGACACCCGTGTCCTCTGCCAGAGCATCCAGAGCTACGCCACTGCTTGCCAAGACGCCGGTGTCGTCATCGCGGCTTGGAGAAGACCATCCTTCTGCCGTAAGTGGGGGGCGTTGCGGGTGGGAAACGTCCTCCATGGCCGGGAAGTCACATCTTGTTGGGATTAATTGAAAAATAGGCAGGGCTTTACAATTTATTTCTAAGGGACGCTGGGGACGGGTGTCTGTGCTGACCGCCCTCGATGCATGGGGTGACGCAAATGGTGCTGTTGGGTTGGGAGCCCAGGGTGGGGAGGATGATGATGGCATGAAAATCATCGCACCCGGGAAAAGCCAATGCAAGGGCGGGTGCATTTTCATTGATGTTGGGGACAAATGAGAAAAGCCAACACGAGCAGCAACCGGGTGGGTTTTCATCCATGGTTTGGGCAAGCAGGAGAAACCAACGTAAGTGCCATCCAGGTGGATTTTCATTGGCATTTGGGGCGAGTGGGAAAAGCCAACAGAAGCACCAAACAGGTGCATTTTTGTTGGTATGGGGTGAAAAGCCAACGCAAGCGCCAACGGGGTGAACTTTCGTTGACGCTGGGGGCAAACGGGAAAAGCCAACACCAAGAAACATTCACTTTGTTGGTGCTTGTGTTGGCTTTTCCCACTTTTTCCCAACACCAAGCACCAACGGGTTGTGTTTTCACCAGCGTTTGGGCTCTGCCATCTCCTTGGGGTGCAATCCCCCTGCTCTTCCACCCAACATTCGCTCTTGGGATGATCATCCTTCTCCTTCTAGCCCTCAGCTGCCCGACCAACAGCAACTACTCCCTCTGCACCAACCTCTGCGTCAACAGCTGCACAGGGCTTGTGGATGCTTCTAAATGCCCCAAAACCTGTGTCGAAGGCTGCCACTGCAATAAAGGGTACATCTTTGATGGGCGCGGCTGCGTTCCCGAGGACAAATGTGGATGCTTTGTGGATGGGAAATATTATAAGGTAGTAATCTCCTGAGTTTGCGGGGAGTTGGGGGATTTTTTTTTAACATTTTCCTCCTGCCTGCGTTGCAGCACGTTGCTCCGAAGACGACGTCTGCACGGCCCAGAGCACCTTGCAGCAAAAAAACCCACAAAAACCCACCAACCCTCAAAATCTTCCATCTGCCAAGCGATTCTGTGGTTTCACGTGAAGCAAACTGGGGCATTTCCATCTCTTTTATCACTTGGCATAAAGGTGCTGGCACAGATGTGGATGCCTAGATAGTAGCAATGCTTTCCGCACCTGAAGGCGCTAAATAATAATATATTTTTCCTTCAGAGAAGGCGGAAGAGGGCAAAAGGATTTTTTTTTTCCTGCATTTTTTTTCTTGCAACAAAAGGGATCAATTCCTCAGCAATTGTGCATTTTGCAAAGCTGCTTATTCTCACCGGTAGACCTCAATATATTTTTTTTTTCCCCCTTCTACATATTTTTATGCATTTCTGTGTGACGCAGTTTGCTTTTCTAATCACGACGCTTTGCAACCTCTCGCCCTGCAGCCCCACGAGTCGGTGTTGAAGGATAACTGCCAGCAGCGTTGCACGTGTGTCCCTGGCAGGGGCTTGACTTGCAGCAGCCACAGCTGCACCGATGACGAAACCTGTGAAATCCGGGACGGGATCTTGGGTTGCATCAATCGAAGTAAGGAAAAATGGAGTTGCTTGAGTTAAAAAAAAAAAAGGGAGGGGCGGATCTTGGAGCTGGAGTAGATCCTGGGGCTGGTCTGGATGTTTAATTCAGAGGTGCAGGCTGATGTGCAAACTTTACAGCAAGGGGAGATGGAGGCTACAGAGCCCGTCTCCCACCCTAGGAGGGTCAGGGATGTGATGGGAGAATTTTGGAGGAGCAAAATGCTTCAGAAAAGCCACCCCTTGGCTTTGCATTCACTCACGTGTCCTATTTTAACCACTCACCTTGCTCTTGAAGGATGGGTGCAATCTTGGGTAAGGATGAACCCAATCTCGACGCTTTTTTCCATGAACGGGGGGGGAAAAGACAACTGAAAAGGGGAAATTTGGGTTTGACGATGGATTGTTGTGCTCTGATTTACATCTCGGAGGTGTCCATCTCCTGCCAAAGCCCAAGGAGGACCAGAGGACACTTGGTGGGACCTCAACACTGGTGAAGACGCTTGGTTTGCATGGTGACATGGGATGTCCTCCTCACCAGGACTTCTCCCATGGTTTCTCCCATGGTTTCTTCTCCTTCCAGACCCCTGCAAAGCCCTTCGGTGCCGACCCAAGGAGAGGTGCAAGTTGAAGGATGGCCAAGCCAAGTGTGTCCCATCCCTGGTTGCCACCTGCTGGGCTTGGGGGGACCCCCACTACCACACCTTCGACGGGCTCGATTTCGACTTCCAAGGCACCTGCACCTACACCGTAGCCGAATCCTGCGGGAACGACACCAGATTGGTGCCCTTCAAGGTGGAGGGCAAGAACGACATCCGTGGTGGGGTGAAATCTATCTCCTACGTGAGCTTGGCCAACATCAAGGTCTACGGCCAACACGTCTCCATCCACCTGAGGGAAGTGGGCAAAGTCAGGGTGAGTTGGCCTAAAATGGAGGGAAAATGGGCCTTTCCCCACCTCTTTTTTCATCCATCGCTTCCCCATGTCCTTTTTCATCCATGTCCTCCATCACGTTCAACCCCCCCTTCCTGCTCCATCAGGGCCACGGTTGTTTTTGGCTAAATCAATCAAATTTCAATGTGGATTTTTGGAACGTTGCGATATGCCGGGAATACGCTGCCTTGCATGGGGCAACCTGAGGTTGTTTTCTGCCCCTTGGGGAAGCCAAAACCACCAAAGGTGGCTGCAGTAGGTCTCCAAGAAACCTCAAAGCGAGTGGAATGCCCCGCTGGGAGGTTTGCGGTGGCAGCCGGCGCCTGCGAGTCGGGTGAGGCAAAAGCAAAGCCTGACGAAGGCAGCGATGTCACGAAACTGGAGGATTTTTGATGCACAGAGCATCTCAGCAGCCCCTGATGAGGTTGGCTCCAAGTTCGGATCTTGCCAGGAGGGCACGGACCTCGCGGTGGGTGTTTGCTCGCTGCGGCAGTGCTTGCGTGCTGCAGCAGGTGCTTGCGTGCCGCAGCGAGCTGGTTGCCCGCTGCGGCGAGCAATGGCTGCAGAAGCGATCGCACGCCCGCGGTGGGGCAATCGCATGCCGCAGCGAGGCGGTTGCACCCCCCAAGCCCCCGTCGGCGCGTGTGAATCGCGCTCACATCTGGTTCTCCCCACCCGCAGGTGAACGGGGTGGTGACGCTGCTCCCGGTAAGCCTGGAAGATGGCAAGGTGCAGGTCTTCCAGAGCGGGCTCAGAGCCGTGCTGGAGACAGATTTTGGCCTCCGGGTAACGTACGACTGGAACTGGCATCTGCTCATCGACCTCCCCAGCAGCTACTACAAACACACTTGCGGTCTCTGCGGCAATTTCAACCTCAAGCCCGAGGACGACATCCCCGAGAGCGGCAGCGACCTCAACACCTTGGTGGCCTGGGCCGGAGGCTGGAAAGTCCTCGACGACGATGACCCGTTTTGTTGGGATTATTGCGAAGGCACCTGCCCGGTGTGCGAGGAGGAGAAAAAAGAGCTGTACGGGGGCAACCAGTACTGCGGTCTCATCAAAAAAAGCTTCCAGGGGCCCTTCAAGGCTTGTCACAACATCGTCAAGCCCCAGGATTTCTACCGCAACTGCCTCTACGACGTGTGCATGAGCAACGGGGCAAAGAAAATCCTCTGCCAGGTGCTGGAGGCTTATGCATCTACCTGCAAGAAGCACGGAGCCGTCGTGCATGACTGGAGGACGCCGTCGGGTTGCCGTAAGCAATGGGCTTCCTCCTCGGTCTATGTGGTTTTGCAAAGAAGGGGAATATCTAGCATGGGATGATGCATGCAAAGCACTCGGTGTTATTTGCACAGGGGAATATCCAGCTCTGGGATGTTGCATGCGAAATAATCGATGCATTTGCACGGGGTGCAAATCCCGGTATCCAGCCCGGGAATGTTGCATGCAAAGCGCTTGATGCATTCATAATGGTGCAATATCCAGGCCTGGCCACGTTGCATGCAAAATACTTGATTCATTTGCACGGGTGAATAACCACACCTGGGTATGTTGTGTGCAAAACACTCAGTGCATTCACACAAGAGGATATCCAGCCTTGAGATATTGCATGCAAAACACTCTGTGCATGAGCACAGGGGAATATCCAGCCCGGGATGGTGCATGCGAGCGCTCAGCGCATTTGCTTGGTGTAAAATCTAGGCGGGATGTCGCCCGCAAGGTGCTTTCCGCAAAAGCACGGTGCAAGATCCATCGCCGGGACGTTGCATGCAAAGCGCTCGGCGCATGAGCTCTCTGCAATATCCACGTGATGCTGCTGCATCGTCCCCCCTCTAACTGCTCCATTTCCTCCCCCCCCGCCCCACAGCGTTACCCTGCCCCAAAAACAGCCACTATGAAGCCTGTGGCAACGCCTGCCCGGCCACGTGCACCAACCAGGATGCACCCACCACTTGCACCCAGCCCTGCGTGGAAACCTGCGCCTGCAACGAGGGCTACGTCCTCAGCGGCGGCCAATGCGTGGCGGTGGCTAGCTGCGGCTGCACCCACGACGGTCGTTACTACCGTCCCGGTGAAGAGTTTTGGGCCGATGAGAGTTGCAAATCTCGGTGCAGGTGTGACGCAGATTTGGGCATGGTGGTGTGCAAGGAAGCCGGTTGCAAGTTGGGTGAGAAGTGCGCCGTGGTGAAGGGCGTGCGGCAGTGCGTGGCCAAGAGCCGCTCCATCTGCGTGGCCACCGGCGACCCCCATTACACCACCTTTGACGGGCGCCGCTATGATTTCATGGGCACCTGCATCTACCGGTTGGCCGGCCTCTGCTCTGACGACCCCACCCTCATCCCCTTCACCGTCACTGTGGAGAATAACAACCGGGGCAGCCGCGTGGTCTCCTACACCAAGGAGGTCACCTTGACGGTCTACAACATGACCCTCAGCCTCAGCCAGGCGCACCCCAAGAAGCTCAAGGTAGGGGAGAACGAGGTGCCCGTGAGTTCCAAGGTCATTGCGTGGCATCCGGGTGGGCTGCCGGGTCCTCGTATGGTGTTTAGGTGGGTTGCAAGGTCATTGCATGACGTTGGGTTTGATTGCAAGGTTGATGCATGGTGTCCTGCTGGGCTGCAAACTCATTGCATGATATTTGGTTGGGTTGCAAGGTCCTTGCGTGACATTTGCTTGGGTTGCAAGGTCCTTGCGTGACATTTGCTTGGGTTGCAAGACCCTTGCGTGACATTTGCTTGGGTTGCAAACTCATTGCGTGACATTTGGTTGGCTTGCAAGGTTGTTGCGTGGTATCTGGATGGGCTGTACAGTTGTTGCGTGGCATTTGGGTGGGCTGCAAACTCATTGCATGGAGTCTGGGGGGGTTGCAAGCTTGTTGTGTGGTGTTCAGGTGGGCTGCAAGCTCATTGCATGATGCCTGGTTGGTTTGCAAGGTCATTGCTTGGCATCTGGGTGGATTTCAAGGTTGTATGGCATACGGTTGAGTTGCAAGCTCATTGTGCGGCATCTTGGTGGGCTTCAAAGTTGTTGTGTGGTGTCTTGGTGGGCTTTAAAGTCATTGCGTGGCATCTTGGTGGGCTTCAAAGTTTTTGCATGGCATTATGCAACCCATGTTGCCCTTCCAGGTCAACGGGATCCTGGTGGATCTGCCCTTCAGCCATGGCAACAAGGTCCACGTCTACCCCAGTGGCTTCCACGGCTTCATCAAGACCGACTTTGACGTCATCGTCACCTTCGACTGGTACAGCTACGCCAGGGTCATCCTCCCCAACACTTACTCGCAGGCCGTCTGCGGCCTCTGTGGCAACGCCAATGGCGACCCCGAGGACGACTTCAATTTGTCCAATGGGCAGCCGGCTACGGACGAAATCCAATTTGCCGACTCCTGGAAGGTGGCCGACATCCCCGGTTGCTGGGCCGGTTGCACCGAGGATTGCAAAGTTTGCACCGAAGCGGAGAAACGTGCTTACCGGGGTAACAAACACTGTGGGCTCCTGCTGAAGAAGGAGGGACCCTTCAACGCCTGCCACAGCACCATCGACCCGGCTCCCTACTTTGACGATTGTCTCTTCGACACCTGCCTCTACAAGGGGCATCAGGAAACCGTCTGCAGCTCCATCAGCGCCTACGTCACCGCCTGCCAGAGCCAGGGCATCCGCATCAAGCCGTGGCGCACTGCCGCCTTCTGCAGTACGTGGGGCTCGGGGCGGGGGGGATCTCCTGGGGGTTGCATGCACAAAAGTGCTTGGGGTTGCACGCGTGAAGGCGGTTGGGTTTGCCCGACGCTTTTTTGCTTCTGCAAAGGTGCTTCGGGTTGCACGCACGAAGGCAGTTGGGTTTGCCCAACGCTTTTTTGCTTGCGCAAAAGCGCTTGGGTTTGCCCGACGCTTTTTTGCTTGCGCAAAGGTGCTCGGTGTTGCAGACGTGAAGGCGGTTGGGTTTGCCCGACGCTTTTTTGCTTGCGCAAAGGTGCTTGGGTTTGCCCGACGCTTTTTTGCTTCCGCAAAGGTGCTTGGGGTTGCACGCATGAAGGTGGTTGGGTTTGCCCGACACTTTTTTGCTTGCGCAAAGGTGCTCGGTGTTGCAGACGTGAAGGTGGTTGGGTTTGCCCGACACTTTTTTTGCTTGCACTAAGGGTTTGGGGCTTGCATGCATGAATTATTTGGGACTTGCATGGAAAAAGACTGGTTTGCATGAAGGGTTTGCATGCACGGAGGCTTTTAGGGCTTCCGTACGCAAAGGTTTTGGAGTTCTGCAAACGCCAGCCCTGCTGATTTCCCACCCACCCCTCCCACAGGCCCCGTCTGCCCCCCGAACCAACACTACAAACTCTGCGGCCCAGCCTGCCCGGCCACGTGCCGCGGCCAAACAGAAGCGGAGGAATGCAAAGAAGCCAAATTCTGCACCGAAGGCTGTTTCTGCACCGAAGGTTTCCTCCTGAGCGGCGACCGTTGCGTCCCCTTGGCTCAGTGCGGTTGCTTGCACGAAGGTCGCTACTACAAAACGGGCGACGAGTTTTTGGCCGGCCCCCGTTGCAGCGAGCGTTGCGTTTGCCAAAAAACGGGGACGGTGGAGTGCCAGCCGGCGGGTTGCGCTGCAGGCGAAGCGTGCATGGTGCGGGATGGGGTGCAGGGTTGCTACCCCAACGAGTGCGGGCGCTGTGAGGTGCTGGGTGCCTTTTCTTACAGCACCTTCGACGGGCGCCCGCTGCATTTCGCCGGCACCTGCACCTACACGTTGGCCAGGGTCGAGGACGCCGATCCCGAGAATCCGCTGGTGCCCTTCACGGTGGAGGTGGAGAAGGAAAGCGGGAAGGAAGGAGCGACCTTGATCCGCCAGTTGTTGGTCACCGTGCACGGAGTCACCGTCAGCATGAGCAGGGGCACCAAGTGGGAGGTGGCGGTGAGTTGGGGGGGGAGGCTTTGGGGGTGTCAAAAATGCTTTGGGGTGCAAAAACTGCTTTGGGGTGCAAGCCCTGTTTTGGGGCGCAATCCCTCTTTTGGGTTGCAAATCCTATTTTGGGGCGCAATCCCTGTTTTGGGGCGCAATCCCTGTTTTGGGGTGCAATCCCTGTTTTGTGTTGCTATCCCTATTTTGTGTTGCAATCCCTGTTTTGGGGTGCAATCCCTGTTTAGGTTGTCAATCCCTATTTTGAGGTGCAATCCCTATTTTGGGGCACAATCCCTATTTTGGGGCACAATCCCTGTTTTGAGGCGCAATCCCTATTTTGAGGTGCAATCCCTGTTTTGGGTTGCTATCCCTATTTTGGTTTTCAATCCCTATTTTGGTTGTCAATCCCTATTTTGGGGTGCAATCCCTGTTTTGGGGCACAATCCCTGTTTTGGGTTGCAATCCCTATTTTGTTTTGCAATCCCCGTTTTGGGGCGCAATCCCCGTTTTGGGGCGCAATCCCTGTTTTGGGGCGCAATCCCTGGTTTGGGGTGCAATCCCTGTTTTCAGTTGCAAACCCTATTTTGGGGCGCAATCCCTGTTTTGGGGTGCAATCCCTATTTTGGGGTGCAATTTCTCTTTTGGGTTGCAATCCCTGTTTTGGGGTGCAATCCCTGTTTTGGTTTGCGACCCCTAATTCTGGGGTGCAACCCCTCTTTTGAGTTACAACCCCTCTTTTGAGTTGCAACCCCTCTTTTGAGTTGCAACCCCTATTTTGGGTTGCAATCCCTGTTTCGGGTTGCAATCCCTCTTTTGGGGCGCAAACCCCGCTTTTGGGGGTGCACACCCCGCCTTGCTCACCTTTTTTTTGTTTTTTTTTTTTTGTTTCTTTCTTTCTTTTTTGGCTTTTCCTTCCCCGCAGGTGGACGGCGAGCGGCACCTCCTGCCCCTGACTCTGGCCGGGGGGACGGTCACGGTGTCCCAAGAGGGCACCCACCGGGTGCTGCGGGTGCAGGGTGGCCCCAAATTCCTCTACGACGGCGACTCCTACGCGTTGCTCACCCTCCCCGGCACCTACCGCCGCCGCACCAAGGGGCTTTGCGGCAACTTCGACGGCGACGCCGGCGACGAGCCCGACGCCCCCCAGGAGCTGGGGGCTGCTTGGGGCACCCTCACCGCCGCCTGCACCCATGGGTCCCCACCTCCGACCTGCCCTTCCACCCAGCCGGGACCTTGCGGGGTGCTGGCGGAAAAGACGGGACCTTTCGCCGGGTGCCACGGGGTGGTGGCCCCCCAGGAGCACGTGGCCGGCTGCACGCGGGAACGCTGCGGTGGCTTGGGTGGGGGAGCGTTGTGTCGCAGCTTGCAAGCCTACGCCGCCGCGTGCCAGGCCGCCGGCGGGCGGCTGCAGGAGTGGCGGACGGCTGCCAACTGCCGTGAGTCACCGGAGGAGGCGGGGGGGGGGTGTTGCATGCGGCGGGTCTTGATTTGCGAAGGTGGTAGGACGGGAAGCGGTTGCACGCACCAGGGTTTGCATTTCTGCAAAAGTGCAGCGGTTACACTCATCTGCTGTTTAGTTTTGCCAAGGTTGCAAGAAGGGAAGCGGTTGCATGCACCAGGGTTTGCGTTTCGGCAAAAGTGCAGCGGTTGCATGCTCCTGCTTTCTAGTTTTGCAAATGTTGCAAGAAGGGAAGCGGTTGCATGCACCAGGGTTTGCATTTCAGCAAAAGTGCAGCGGTTACACTCATCTGCTGTTTAGTTTTGCCAAGGTTGCAAGAAGGGAAGCGGTTGCATGCACCAGGGTTTGCGTTTCGGCAAAAGTGCAGCGGTTGCATGCTCCTGCTTTCTAGTTTTGCAAATGTTGCAAGAAGGGAAGCGGTTGCATGCACCAGGGTTTGCGTTTCGGCAAAAGTGCAGCGGTTGCATGCTCCTGCTTTCTAGTTTTGCAAATGTTGCAAGAAGGGAAGCGGTTGCATGCACCAGGGTTTGCATTTCAGCAAAAGTGCAGCGGTTACACTCATCTGCTGTTTAGTTTTGCCAAGGTTGCAAGAAGGGAAGCGGTTGCATGCACCAGGGTTTGCGTTCCTGCAAGGGGAAAACAGTCGCACGCAGCGGTTGTTTCATTCTGCAAATTTTGGCAAGGGGGGAAGGGGGTTGCATACAAACTTTGGGGTTTATTTTTTTGCAAGAGGAAAGCCAGCTGCACCGGTTCGGGACGGGGGCGGGGGGGTGGTTTTTTGCTGGGGGAAGTGGTTGACGCGCAGCACCCGCCTTTGGGCAATATTTACTTTTGCAACGACTGCTGCAAAGTGGTTTTTTGTGGAGGTTTTTTTTTTTTTTTCCTTTCCTTGGAAAAGGCGATAAGAAATAGCAAATAGTAAACTCGTGGCTTTGCTTTTTTTTTTGCTTCCCCCCCCCCCCCGCCAGCCCTCTCCTGCCCTCCCCACAGCCACTACGAGCTCTGCACCCGCAGCTGCGACCACACTTGCGCCAGCATCTCGGCCAGCACCCAGTGCACCCAGAGGTGCTTCGAGGGCTGCCAGTGCGACGAGGGCTTCTTCTTCAACGGGGACGAGTGCGTCCCCGCGGATTCCTGCGGGTGCCTCCACCACGGCCGCTACTTTGAGGTGGGTGCTGCCCGACACCCTTGCACACCCCATGGGTGCTCGCACCCTTGCAATGAGACCATTGCACCCTTGCACACCCCACGGGTGCTCGCACCCTTGCAACAAGACCGTTGCACCCTTGCACGCCCCACGGGTGCTCGCGTCCTTGCAACAAGACCATTGCACCCTTGCACACCCCATGGGTGCTCACGTCCTTGCAAACGGGGCGTTGCACCCTTGCACACCCCACGGGTGCTCGCGTCCTTGCAACAAGACCATTGCACCCTTGCACACCCCATGGGTGCTCGCGCCCTTGCAAATGGAGCGTTGCACCCTTGCACACCCCACGGGTGCTCGCGCCCTTGCAACAAGACCGTTGCACCCTTGCACACCCCATGGGTGCTCGCGCCCTTGCAAATGGAGCGTTGCACCCTTGCACACCCCACGGGTGCTCGCGCCCTTGCAACGAGACCATTGCACCCTTGCACGCCCCACGCACGTCTCCAGCTCTGCAAGACACCCGTTGGACGCGACTTTTTTTTTTTTTATTTTATTTTATTTTGGTCCTTCTTGCAACCTTTGCGAGGGGAAACCTCTCGCGCGCCGCCGTGGTTCTCTTTTGCAATCCTTGCAGGGGAAAAAACCCAGTTGCGCGCGGCATTTCTCTGCACCTTTGCGGTCTTTGCGAGGAGGCCACGGGCTGCAGGCCCTGTCCCTCTGTCTTCTGCGGCTTTTGCAAGAGCGGAACCCTTTGCACGCGGCATTTCTCTGCGCATTTACACTCTTTGCCGAGAGGACACGGGTTGCACGGAGCATTTCTTCGCCTCCTGCACCTTTGCAGCGAGAAAACCACTTGCGCGCCGCCTTTTCTTCCCCGTTTTTGCAACCTTTGCAAAACCGAACGCCGTCTTATTTATTGACCGTCCCGCCCTGCAGATCACCGAGACCATCCTCTCCGCCGACTGCAGCGAGAGCTGCACTTGCCGGGCTGCTGGCGGCATGCAGTGTCAACCGGCCGGTTGCCCCTTTGGCCAAGTTTGTGGCCTCAAAGATGGCATCCGGGGCTGCGTGGAGCAACCGGGACGATGCACCTTGGCCCCCGCCACCCGTTTCATCTCCTTCGATGGAGCAACCGGCACCACCACAACCACCGGCATCTACGTGATGGTCTCCCCGTGTGATTCGCGCCGCCCTACTTGGTTCCGGCTCTTGGTTGACGTTGGGGAGGATAGGGATCGACCAGCCGTGGTGGCCCTTCACCTCTTCAGCCCTCAGGCCTTCCTCACCATCAAGAAGGACAAGAAGGTCTGGGTAGGTTGTCCCCACCCCGTTCCCACCCAAAAAGTCCCGCCTGTGCCCTTAATGGTCACCAAAATCCGTGGTTTTCCACCCATATCCATGGGTGTCGTGCAAGGGAAGCACCTACATGGGCTGTCCTCCATCCCGCCATCATCCGATGTCCTCACGTTGGCCCATCCCTTCATTTGGACCCAAACTGCTCTTTTTCCACCCGTTTCATGCGAGGGAAGCCCCCACCTGTGTCGTCCTTCATCCCGCCATCATCTCCGTGCAACTACCCAACCCTTCATTTTGATTAAAATCGCCCTTTTCCCCACCACTTTAATGCACGATAAGGCTCTGCAGGTGCCGTCCTTCATCCCGCCATCATCACCAGATGTCCTCGCATTGGCCCATCCCTTCGTTTGAACCCCAAATTGCCTTTTTCCCCCCACCAATTTCTCGCAGAGGAAGCAGCCCCGTGTGCTGGCCTTCATGCCACCATCATCACGAGATGGCCACGCGTTGACCCGCTCCTTCGTTTTGACCCCGACCACCTTTTTTCCAGCAGTTTTGTGCGAGTGAGGCACCCCTGGGTGTTGTCCTCCATCCCACCATCATCGAGAGATGTCCGTGCATCTGCTCAGCTCTTTATATTGACCAAAATTGCCTTTTTTCCCCAGTAATTTAATGGAAAGAAAGCACCCATGGGTGCCCTCCTTCACCCCACACCCTTCTCCCAGCCCCGTGGAGGGAACTCCGGTCTCCGAGCTCCCACCCCGGTCCCCCAGCAGGAACAAACCCCACGAGATCAACCTTCCCTCCCACCTCCATCCCACGTATCCCCCTTCCCAGGGCGCTTCGCACCGTCTCTCCGTACCTAAAATGGAGGGATTTCACCCCATTTGGGGCTCCACCGCTCTGGAGAAGGGTGGCGGTGGTGGAGAAATGACCTATTTCCTGGCTTTTTCACCCCAATTGGAATTTATTTCAACGCGCGGAGCCATGTTGTCCCTATCGGTGTCTTCTCCAGGTCAAAGGGGTCCCAGCCACCCTCCCTGTGAAGGTCTCCAGCACGTTGACCATCACGGAAAGCCGAGGCACCATCTGGATCATCCAAGATCCCGAATTCACCATCGGCCTCAGTCCTGCCGGGGAGGTGACGGTGAAGGTGGCCCGAGAGCTGAGCGAGCACCTCTGCGGGATCTGCGGTAACTACGACGGGAACGCGGCCAACGACCTCCAGGGGCCCGACGGGAAATTGGTGGCGGATCTGGTGGCACTTGCCAAGGCCTGGAGAGCACCCGACTTCAGCCACGTGAGTGTCCCCAGGAGGTGACAACATGGGTCTTGGTTTTGGGTGATATTTGTCATCTTTCGTGTCCTAGCTCGGTCTTTGGTTGCGTCCCTGTGGGCCTTGGTGCCACCGTCGTGAAGAAATGTCCATCAGTTGGTCCCATCCCTTTGTATTAACCAAAATTGCTTTTTTTTCCCCCCAATTAATCCAAGGAGAGCGTTGTCCTTCATCCCGCCATCATCAAGAGATCTTCATCCATCAGCCCATCCCTTCGGATTAACCAAAATTGCCTTTTTTCCACCTGTTTCATGCAAGAGAAGCCCCCCTAGGTGCCACCCTTCATCCCACCATCATCACAAGATCTCCATCTATCAGCCCATCTTTTCATTTTAACCAAAATTGCCTTTTCCCCACCAGTTTCATCCAAGAGAAACACCCACATTTCTTGTCTCCATCATCAAGAGATGGCCGTACCTTGACCCCTCTTTCCATTTTGACCAAAATCATCCTTTTTTCCACTAGTTTCATGCAAGGAGAGCACCCACGTGAGTTGTCCTTCATCCCACCATCATCGTTCTTTTGGATTAACCCCAAATCACCTTTTTTCCACCAGTTTCACGCAAGGGAAGCCCCTACAGGTGCCGTCTTCATCCGGCTGTCACCAAGAGCTCTTCAAATATTGTCCTATTTCTTAATCTTAACCAAAATCACTGTTTTTTCCACCAATTTCATACAAGAGAACCCCCCCCCAAATACCATCCTTCATATTAACCAAAATAGTCCTTTTTCCCCTCAAATCAGGCCCAAAATGGCCTGCAAGGAACCGATGGGTTCATTGTTGGACCCCGTCATCGTGGGAGGAGAAAAAAGGGGGGGAAAGAGTCCCAAAAGAGGGGGAAAGAGCCCAAAAAAGGGAGAAAGAGCCCCAAAAGAGGGGAAAGAGCCCCCCCAAAAAGGGAAAGAGCCCCCCAAGAGAGGGAAAGAGCCCAAAAAAGGGAGAAAGAGCCCCCCCAAAAAGGGAAAGAGCCCCCCAAAAGAGGAAAATAGCCCCAAAAGAGGGGGGAAGAGCCCCCAAAATAGGGAAAGAGCCCCCAAAAGAGAGGGAAGAACCCCCAAAAAGAGGGAAATAGCCCTAAAGAGGGGGAAAGAGACTCCAAAAGAGGAAAAGAGCCCCAAAAGAGGGGAAAGAGCCCCCCAAAAGAGGGAAAGAGCCCCGAAAGAGGGGAAAGAGCCCCCAAAAGGAAGGAAAGAGCCCCAAAAAAGAGGGAAATAACCCCCAAAGAGGGAGAAAGAGCCCCCCAAAAGAGGGAAAGAGCCCCAAAAGAGAGGGAAGAGGCCCAAAAAAGAGGGAAATAGCCCCAAAAGAGGGGGAAAGAGCCCCAAAAGAGGGAGAAAGAGCCCCCAAAAAGAGGAAAAGAGCCCCCCAAAAGAGGGAAAGAGCCCCAAAAGAGGGAGAAAGAGCCCCCCAAAAGAGGGAAAGAGCCCCAAAAGAGAGGGAAGAGGCCCAAAAAAGAGGGAAATAGCCCCAAAAGAGGGGGAAAGAGCCCCAAAAGAGGGAGAAAGAGCCCCCCAAAAGTGGGAAATAGCCCCAAAAGATGAGGAAAAAGCCCCCCAAAATGAGGATTAACTATTTTTTTTTTTTTTTTTTTTTGCCCCCCCCCCCCCAGTAATGCAAAAAAATGACATTTAGACGCCTGGAACCGGGCCACCACGCCTCGGCGCTGAGGTCTTCACAGCAAAAACCGAAGCATATACGAAAAAAAAGGATTATTATTTTTTTTCCCCCCCACCCCCAAATTTCAGGGGTGTGTCCCCCCCTCAAAAAAAAAAAAAAAAATAAAACCCCCACCCCACCCACGGGAGAAGCTGTTGCCGGGTTCCGGTTGCGATTTAAAAAAATCCTGAAAATTAAGAGAAAATCAAAAGCGGGGAAAGGCGTTATGGGGAAATTTGGGTGCTGGGCTGGGGGTGGGGGGCGAGGGGGGGTCCTGGGTGCCCTGGGTGCCCTGGGGGGGGGGGGGGTGGGGTGTTTCCCGGATATCTGGGTGCCCTGCCAGCCCCGTCCTGCCCCAGGCGGTTCTTGGCCCCCCCTGACCCGTTTCAGTCAATATTTCCCGTCACGGGCCCGGATGTCTGGGTCCCCTCGGGGGGGGGCACCCGGATCCCTGGGTGACCTTGGGGGGGGGCACCTGGATCCCTGGGTGTCCTTGGGGGGGGGCACCCAAATGCCTGGGTCTTCATGAGGGGGCACCTGGATGCTTGGGTGCTCTTGGGGGGGGGCACCCAGATCCCTGGGACCTCTTGGAGGGGGGCACCCAGATCCCTGGGTGTCCTTGGGGGGGGCACCCAAATGCCTGGGTCTTCATGAGGGGGCACCTGGATGCTTGGGTGCTCTTGGGGGGGCACCCAGATCCCTGGGTCCCCTCGGGGGGGGGGCACCCAGATCCCTGGGTCCCCTCGAGGGGGGGCACCCAGATCCCTGGGTGTCCTTGGGGGGGGGCACCCAGATCCCTGGGTGTCCTTGGGGGGGGCACCCAAATGCCTGGGTCTTCATGGGGGGGCACCCAGATACTTGGGTGCTCTTGGGGGGGGCACCCAGATGCTTGGGTCCCTTTTTGGGGGGGGGGGGCACCTCTGGGGAGGTTGGGGTAGGCAGATGCTCCTGGACATGTGGCTCCCCTCCCCAGTGTTCCCAGTCTCTCCCAGTACATCCCAGTCCCTTCCAGTCTCCCCCCAGTTTGTCCCAATCCTGGCCAGTGTGCCCCCCCCCCCCAGTGTTCCCAGTTCCTCCCAGTGCATGCCAGTCCCCCCCCCAGTGTGCCCCCCAGTATCCCCCCCAGTGTTGCAAAGCCCCCCCCAGTTTGTCCCAGTCCCCCCAGTGCCTCCTAATACATCCCAGTCCCACTCAGCGTCCCTCCCAGCGTTCCCAGTCCCCCCCCAGCATGTCCCAGTCCCCCCCAGTATTGCAAATCCCCCCCAGTTCGTTCTACTCCCCCCCCCCGTGCTTCCCAACACATCCCAGTCCCACTCAGCGTCCCTCCCAGCATTCCCAGTCCCCCCCCCAGCATGTCCCAGTCCCCCCCAGTGTCCCCCCACAGGGACCCAGTCCATCCCAGTCCCCCCCAGTGGCGGTGTGGGTAGAGGCGGAAGCGCCCAGGGCCCTGGGAGGTGCCACCTGGGGGGTGTCCCCGTCCCCCGTCCCCCCCCCCGGGCCTGTCCCCAGCCCTGTCCCCTCCCTGGGGATAAAATGGCTCCAGCCAGGCTGCGGGCACTGACCAGCACCATGGGACCCCGGTGAGTGTGGGGACACTGGGGACACTGGGGACACTGGGGGATGTGGGGATATGGGGGGACATTGGGGGACATGGGGGGACACGGGGACATGGGGGACATTGGGGACATGGGGGACATTGGGGGACATGGGGGGACTGGGGGAGATGGGGGACACGAGAGGGTACAGGGACATGGGGGACATTGGGGGACATTGAGGGGACATGGGGGACATTGGGGACATTGAGGACATGGGGGACATTGGGGGACATGGGGGACATTGGGGGGATATGAGGGGATCGGGGGACATGGAGGACACGAGGGGACACAGGGACATGGGGATATGGGGACACTGGGGGACATGAGGGGACTGGGGGACATGGGGGACACAGGGGACATTGGGGACATGGGGGACGTGGGGATATGGGGGGACATTGGGGGACATGAGGGGACTGGGGGACATGGGGACATTGGGGACATGGGGGACATGGGGGGACATTGGGGGACATTGAGGACATGGGGGACATTGGGGGACATGGGGGACATTGGGGGGACATGAGGGGATCGGGGGACATGGAGGACACGAGGGGACACAGGGACATGGGGGACATGGGGATATGGGGACACTGGGGGACATGAGGGGACTGGGGGACATTGGGGACATGGAGGACACGAGGGGACACAGGGACATGGGGGACATGGGGATATGGGGACACTGGGGGACATGAGGGGACTGGGGGACATGAGGGGACATGGGGGACGTTGGGGACATGGGGGACACTGGGGACATGGGGGACGTGGGGATATGGGGGACATGGGGGGACACGGGGACATGAGGGGACTGGGGGACATGAGGGGACATGGGGGACGTTGGGGACATGGGGGACACTGGGGACATGGGGGACGTGGGGATATGGGGGACATGGGGGGACTGGGGGACATGGGGGGACACGGGGACATTGGGGACATGGGGGACATGGGGGGACATTGGGGGACATTGAGGACATGGGGGACATTGGGGGATGTGGGGATATGGGGGGACATTGGGGGACTGGGGGACATGGGGGGACACGGGGACATGGGGGACGTGGGGGACATGGGGGACATTGGGGGACATGGGGGGACTGGGGGACACGAGAGGACACAGGGACATGGGGGACATTGGGGGACATGAGGGGATTGGGGGATGTGGGGGACATGAGGGGACACGGGGGACATTGGGGAGATGGGGGACATGAGGGGACACAGGGACATGGGGGACATTGGGGGACATGGGGGTATGAGGGGACATTGGGGGACACTGGGGGACATTGGAAGACACTGGGGGACATGGTGGTCCTTTGGGCACATGGGGACTTGGGGGACATTGGGGGTCACGGGGGACATCTGGACACGTGGGGGACATGGTGGGGTCATGGGGGACATTGGGGGACGTCTGGACACGTGGGGGACATCTGGACACGTGGGGGACATGGTGGGGCACGTGGACAGGGACACGCAAGGGACACGCACAGGCGCTGGGACATGCGAGGACTCAGGGACATGCAGGGGACACCGAGGGGGACACCCACGGGTCGTGCGCGTGGGGACAGGGACACGCAGGGACACGCGGAGGGGTGTGGGTGGGGACAGGTCTGCGTGGTGACAGAGGGACACGTGCGTGGGGACACCCAGAGAGGGGGACACGCTTGCATGGGGACAGGGACACGTATGTGACACGCATGGGGACATCCATGCGCCGGGAAAGAGGGACCTGGAGACGGACACGCAAGGGATGTGGGCACGGGGACACCCATGGGGACGGGGACACCCATGGGGACAGGGACACCCGTGGGACGTGTACATGGGGACAGGGACACCCATGGGGACAGGGACACACGTGGGACATGTACATGGGGACAAGGACACCCATGGGGACAGGGACACACGTGGGACATGTACATGGGGACAGGGACACCCGTGGGACATGTACATGGGGACAAGGACACCCATGGGGATGGGGACACCCGTGGGACATGTACATGGGGACAGGGACACCCATGGGGATGGGGACACCCGTGGGACATGTACATGGGGACAAGGACACCCATGGGGACGGGGACACCCGTGGGACATGTACATGGGGACAGGGACACCCATGGGGACAGGGACACACGTGGGACATGTACATGGGGACAAGGACACCCATGGGGACAGGGACACACGTGGGACATGTACATGGGGACAGGGACACCCATGGGGACAGGGACACCCGTGGGACATGTACATGGGGACAGGGACACCCATGGGGATGGGGACACCCGTGGGACATGTACATGGGGACAAGGACACCCATGGGGACAGGGACACACGTGGGACATGTACATGGGGACAGGGACACCCATGGGGACAGGGACACCCGTGGGACATGTACATGGGGACAGGGACACCCATGGGGATGGGGACACCCGTGGGACATGTACATGGGGACAAGGACACCCATGGGGACAGGGACACACGTGGGACATGTACATGGGGACAGGGACACCCATGGGGACAGGGACACCCGTGGGACATGTACATGGGGACAGGGACACCCATGGGGATGGGGACACCCGTGGGACATGTACATGGGGACAAGGACACCCATGGGGACAGGGACACACGTGGGACATGTACATGGGGACAGGGACACCCATGGGGACAGGGACACCCGTGGGACATGTACATGGGGACAAGGACACCCATGGGGACAGGGACACCTGTGGGACATGTACATGGGGACAAGGACACCCATGGGACGTGTGTGCATGGGGACAGGGACACCCATGGGGACAGGGACACCCATGGGGATGGGGACACCCGTGGGACATGTACATGGGGACAGGGACACCCATGGGGACAGGGACACCCATGGGTTGCCTGCAGGGGACAGGGACAGGCAGGGGACATCTGGAGGGGACAGGGAGAGACGGGGGACACGTGTGTATGGGGACAGGGAGGGACAGACGGCCAGAGGGAGTGGGAAGGGGGGTGGGTGAAGGACAGACGGACAGCTGGATGGACGGACGGATGGGTGGATGAAGGATGGACGGATGGATGGATGGATGAAGGCCATGGGTGGATGGATGAAGGACAGATGGACACGGGGATGAGGGGATGGATGGATGAAGGACGGACAGACAGATGGATGAAGGACATGGATGGATGAAGGCCATGGGTGGATGGATGAAGGACAGATGGACACGGGGATGAGGGGATGGATGGATGGATGAAGGACATGGGTGGATGAAGGCCATGGGTGGATGGATGAAGGACAGATGGACACGGGGATGAAGGGATGGATGGATGAAGGCCATGGATGGACGGATGGATGAAGGCCATGGATGGATGAAGGATGGACAGACGGATGGATGAAGGCCATGGATGGATGAAGGACGGACAGATGGATGGATGAAGGCCATGGACAGATGGATGGCGGACAGACGGACAGCTAGGCGGGTGGAGGAAGGACGGACGGACAGACGGACGGAGGATGGACAGACGAAGGAGGGACGGACGAGCGCCCTTCACCCCCCCTCCAGGTTTTGGCAGACGAAGGCTCCCTCCCTCCTCCTCCTCCTCCTCCTCCTCGGCCACCTGGATAAGTGGGGACCCCTGGGGACATGGGGGGCACCCATGGGACCTTCAGGTAAGTGGGGACACCCATGGGGACGTGGGGGACACCCATGGGGACACCTGGGTGGGTGGGACCCCTGGCGACATGGGTGGGTGGGGGGGGCACCCATGGGACCCCCAGGGGACTGGGGACAGTCTGGGGACACCCATGGGACCCCCGGGGGACTGGGGACACTGTAGGGACACCCATGGGACCCCCAGGGGACTGGGGACACTCGTGTGAGTGGGGACACCGTGGGGACATGGGGGTGCTTGGGGGGACAGGAGGAGGGTGGGCCCACCCATAGTTTGGGGTCCCAGACCCATTTGGGGGGTTCCTAGGCCCATACTGGGAGGTCCCAGGGTGACACTGGGGGTTCTAGATCATCAAAAGGGGTCCCAGACCCATACTGGGAGGTCCCAGGGTGACACTGGGGGTTCTAGATCATCAAAAGGGGTCCCAGACCCATACTGGGAGGTCCCAAGGTGACACTGGGAGGTCCCAGGCCCACACCAGGAGGTCCCAGACCCATACTGGGAGGTCCCAGGATGACACTGGAAGGTCCCAGGCCCACACCAGGAGGTCCCAGGGTGACCCTGGGGGTTCTAGATCATCCCAAAGGGTCCCAGACCCATACTGGGAGGTCCCAGGGTGACACTGGGAGGTCTCAGGCCCACACCAGGACGTCCCAGAACCACACTGGGAGGTCCCAAGGTGACACTGGGAGGTCCCAGGCCCACACCAAGAGGTACCAGACCCATACTGGGAGGTCCCAGGGTGACACTGGGAGGTCTCAGGCCCACACCAGGACGTCCCAGAACCACACTGGGAGGTCCCAAGGTGACACTGGGAGGTCCCAGGCCCACACCAAGAGGTCCCAGACCCATACTGGGAGGTCCCAGGGTGACACTGGGAGGTCTCAGGCCCACACCAGGACATCCCAGAACCACACTGGGAGGTCCCAGGGCAACACTGGGGGTTCTAGATCATCCCAAAGGGTCCCCGACCCATACTGGGATGTCCCAGGGTGACACTGGGAGGTCCCAGGCCCACACCAGGAGGTACCAGACCCACACTGGGAGGTCCCAGGCCCACACCAAGAGGTCCCCGACCCATACTGGGAGGTCCCAGGGCAACACTGGGGGTTCTAGATCATCAAAAGGGGTCCCAGACCCATACTGGGAGGTCCCAAGGTGACACTGGGAGGTCCCAGGCCCACACCAGGAGGTCCCAGACCCATACTGGGAGGTCCCAGGATGACACTGGAAGGTCCCAGGCCCACACCAGGAGGTCCCAGGGTGACCCTGGGGGTTCTAGATCATCCCAAAGGGTCCCAGACCCATACTGGGAGGTCCCAGGGTGACACTGGGAGGTCTCAGGCCCACACCAGGACGTCCCAGAACCACACTGGGAGGTCCCAAGGTGACACTGGGAGGTCCCAGGCCCACACCAGGAGGTCCCAGACCCATACTGGGAGGTCCCAGGGTGACACTGGGAGGTCTCAGGCCCACACCAGGACGTCCCAGAACCACACTGGGAGGTCCCAAGGTGACACTGGGAGGTCCCAGGCCCACACCAAGAGGTCCCAGACCCATACTGGGAGGTCCCAGGGTGACACTGGGAGGTCTCAGGCCCACACCAGGACATCCCAGAACCACACTGGGAGGTCCCAGGGCAACACTGGGGGTTCTAGATCATCCCAAAGGGTCCCCGACCCATACTGGGATGTCCCAGGGTGACACTGGGAGGTCCCAGGCCCACACCAGGAGGTACCAGACCCACACTGGGAGGTCCCAGGCCCACACCAAGAGGTCCCCGACCCATACTGGGAGGTCCCAGGGCAACACTGGGGGTTCTAGATCATCCCAAAGGGTCCCCGACCCATACTGGGAGGTCCCAAGGTGACACTGGGAGGTCCCAGGCCCACACCAGGACGTCCCAGAACCACACTGGGAGGTCCCAGGGTGACACTGGGGGTCCTAGATCATCCCAAGGGGTCCCCGACCCATACTGGGAGGTCCCAGGGTGACACTGGGAGGTCCCAGACCCATACTGGGAGGTCCCAGGGTGACACTGGGAGGTCCCAGACCCATAATGGGGGGGGGCCCCATACCCCTACTGGGAGGTCCCACGCCCATACTGGAAAGTCCCACAGTGCCACGGGGCGGGGGGGTTCTGGGCCACCGGGGGGGGTCCCAGACCCCCGGCGTGGGGGTTCCCAGTCCTCACCGTGGGTCCCTGCCAGGTCGGGTGCTGTACCCCTTCGGGCCGGAGGTTGGGGACGAGGCCACCCCCCCTGAAGATGACGGGATGAGCCCCGAGATCTTCCTGTGGGAGAACTTCTCCTTCTACGGCCAACGCCACCGCTCGCTCTACGTGGGTGCTGGAGGGGCAGGGAGGGTGCTGCGGGTTGGGGTGCTATGGGTTGGGGACACCAGGGTTGGGGGACACCATGAGTTTGGGGACACGATGAGTTTGGTGGCACTGTGGTTGGGAGACCATGGGTTGGGGACACCATGATTTGGAGACACCATGGGTTGGAGACACCATGGGTGGAGACATCATGGGTTGGGGACACCATGAATTTGGTGGCACTGTGGTTGGGCCACCATGGGTTGGGGACACCGTGGGTTGGGGACACTATGAGTTTGGTGGCACGGTGGTTGGGCCACCATGGGTTGGGGACACCATGATTTGGAGACACCATGGGTTGGAGACACCATGAGTTTGGTGACAGTGTGGTGGGGCCACCATGGGTTGGGGACACCATGTTGGGTGACACTATGAGTTTGGTGACAGTGTGGTTGGGCCACCATGGGTTGGGGACACCATGGTTGGGTGACACCATGAGTTTGGGGACACTATGAGTTTGGTGACAGTGTGGTTGGGCCACCATGGGTTGGGGACACCATGATTTGGAGACACCAATGAGTGGAGACACCATGGCTGGGTGACACCATGGATTGGGGACATCATGGATTGGGGACATCATGGTTGAAGACACCATGCGTTGGAGTCATTATGGGTGGAGATAGCCTGGTTGGGGGTCACCATGGGTTGGGGGCCACCGTAGTTGGTGCCACCATGGTTGGAGGCCACCAAAGTTGGACACACTATGGTTGGGGCTCCATGGGTAGGTGACACTGTGATTGGAGGCCACCACGGTTGGCGGTCAAGATGGTTGGGGTGGTCACCATGGATTGGAGCCATCATGGTTGGGAGCCACCATGGTTGGGGTCACCATGATTGGGGTCACCATGATTGAAGACACATCACTGGGGGGCCACCATGGTTGGGGCCACCATGATTGGGGTCACCATGGTTGGGGTCACGATGATTGGGAGCCACCATGATTGGGGTCGCCATGGTTGGGGTCACGATGATTGGGAGCCACCATGATTGGGGTCACCATGGTTGGGGCCACCATGGTTGGGGTCACCATGGTTGGGGTCGCCATGATTGGGGTCACCATGATTGGGGCCACCATGGTTGGTGCCACCACGATTGTGGCCACCATGATTGGATATACCATGACTGGGATCACCACGGTTGAAGACACATCACTGGGGGGCCACCATGGTTGGGGCCACCATGGTTGGGGCCACCATGGTTGAGGGCCACCACAGATGATGGGTGGGTCATCATGGGGTGACGGTTGCTTCCTCCAGGTGAACAACAATGGGGTGGTGTCGTTTGGAATAGCGGTCCCTGAATTCACCCCCCAACCCTTCCCGCTGTCCGGTCACCGTCCCTTTGTGGCCCCATACTGGGCCGACGTGGACACCAGACTGGGAGGACACGTCTACTACCGACAGAGCCGGAAGCCGGAACTTCTGGCCCGCCTGGCCCGTGATCTGGCCAATGCCGTGAAGCCACCTGAGCCGGCTCCTAAACCCACGTGGGCCTTCGTGGCCACCTGGTATCGCGTCTCCTTCTTCGGGGCCGCCTCCACCAAGGTGAGACGTTGGGGACGTTGAGGTGGGTCGACCATCTTGAACCTCGACGGTGGTGGCCTCCCATGGCGGCGTCACCTATTCGTTGTGGGGACGCGGGGCTGGGGCCACGGAGGGATGTGGGGATGGGGCCACAAGGACATGGGGACAAGGGGGGACGGGGGGGGGACAGGGATGGAGATGGGGACATGGTGGGGGGACACGGGGACGGTGAACAGGGACACGGGGAGGAATGTGGAGATGTGGGGATGGACCTAGAAGGTGGCCATGTTGACAGGGGGGGACGGGACACGGGGGGTCAAGGGCCACAGGGATGGAGACGCAGAGCCGGCGGCCACCGCAATGGGGGTCACGGTGACACGGTGACACGGTGACATTCCTTCTTCACCCTCCCCGCAGGTGAACACCTTCCAGGCCGTGCTGGCCACCGACGGGGCCACCTCCTTCATCATGCTCAACTACGGTGACATCCAATGGACCACGGGCATCTCCAACGGTGGGGACGCCCACACCGGCCTGGGGGGAATCCCGGCCCAGGTGGGTGTCGGGGACGTAGGGGACACCGGGGTCCCCATCACGGGACCGGGGTCACCCGCCGGGGTGGGAGGAGTTCAGGAGACTGGGGCGGAGTGAAGGGGATTTGGGGCAGAGTTAAGGGGATAGGGGAAGGATTAAGGGTATTTGGGGTGGGATTAAGGGGATTTGGGTGGAATTAAGGGGGTTTGGGGTGGAATTAGGGGATTTGGGTGGAATTAAGGGGATTTGGGTGGAATTAGGGGATTTGGGGTGGAATCAGGGGATTTGGGTGGAATTAAGGGGGTTTGGGCAGAGTTAAGGGGATTTGGGGTGGGATTAAGGGGATTTGGGTGGAATTAGGGGATTTGGGCAGAGTTAAGGGGATTTGGGGTGGAATTAGGGGATTGGGGCAGAGTTAAGGGGTTTTAGGCAGATTTAAGGGGATTTGGGGTGGAATTAGGGGGACTGGGGGTGGAATTAGGGGATTTGGGCAGAGTTAAGGGGATTTGGGGTGGAATTAGGGGATTGGGGCAGAGTTAAGGGGTTTTAGGCAGATTTAAGGGGATTTGGGGTGGAATTAAGGGGATTTGGGGCAGAATTGAGGGGGATTTGGGTGGAATTAAGGGGATTTGGGGTGGAATTAGGGGATTTGGGCAGTGTTAAGGGGATTTGGGCAGAGTTAAGGGGATTTGGGGTGGAATTAGGGGATTGGGGCAGAGTTAAGGGGTTTTAGGCAGATTTAAGGGGATTTGGGGTGGAATTAAGGGGATTTGGGGCAGAATTGAGGGGGATTTGGGTGGAATTAAGGGGATTTGGGGTGGAATTAGGGGATTTGGGCAGTGTTAAGGGGATTTGGGGTGGAATTAGGGGATTTGAGTGGAATTAAGGGGATGTGGGGTGGAATTACGGGATTGGGGCAGAGTTAAGGGGTTTTAGGCAGATTTAAGGGGATTTGGGTGGAATTAAGGGGATTGGGGTGGAAATAAGGGGATTTGGGGTGGAATTAGGGGGGTTGGGTAGAATTAAGGGGAATTGGGCAGAGTTAAGGGGATTTAGGCAGAGTTAAGGGGGTTTGGGGCAGAGTTAAGGGGATCAGGGAAGGATTAAGGGGATTTGGGGTGGAATTAAGGGAATTTGGGGTGGAATTAAGGGGATTTGGGGTGGAATTGGGGGGATTTGGGTGGAATTAAGGGGATTTGGGGTGGAATCAGGGGATTTGGGGTGGAATTAGGGGATTTGAGTGGAATTAAGGGGATGTGGGGTGGAATTACGGGATTGGGCAGAGTTAAGGGGTTTTAGGCAGGTTTAAGGGGATTTGGGGTGGAATTAAGGGGATTGGGGTGGAAATAAGGGGATTTGGGGTGGAATTAGGGGGGTTGGGTAGAATTAAGGGGAATTGGGCAGAGTTAAGGGGATTTAGGCAGAGTTAAGGGGGTTTGGGGTGGAGTTAAGGAGATTGGGGCAGAATTGAGGGGGATTTGGGGCAGAGTGAAGGTTATTTGGGGTGGTATTGAGGGGATTTGGGGCAGAGTTAAGGGGATTGGGGCAGAATCGAGGGGACTTGGGGCAGAGTGAAGGTTATTTGGGTGGAATTGAAGGGATTTGGGGCAGAGTTAAGGGGATTGGGGCAGAACCATGCTTCCTCAGCCCCCCGATGGCTCCTGTCCCTCCCCCCCACCGGCCCCATCCTACCCCCCCCCCATCACCCACCGTGTCCCGTCCCCCCCCCATCCCCAGGCCGGCTTCAACAGCGGGGACGACATCCACTACTACAACATCCCGGGCTCCCGTTCGCCGGCGGTGTTGCACATCGGCCGCAAAAGCAACGTGGGCGTCCTGGGGCGCTGGATCTTCCGCGTGGACGAGTTCACGGTCACCGAGGGACCCCCCGTGGAGACCCCCAGCACCCCCTCACCCACTCCCACCCCCACCTCACCCACTCCCACCCCACGCGGGACCACCAAGGAGAAGACGTACATCTGCGGGTGGTGAGTGGGTGACCCGGATGTTTGGGTCCTCTTGGAGAGGGAGGTGGGGGGGGGGCACCCAGATGTCGGGGTCCCCTAGGGTTGGGGGACACCTGGGTCCTTTTGGGGGTTGGGGAAGGGATGGGGCAGTTGGGGACACCCGGGTCCCCTAACATCCCTCCTTCTCCCCCCCCCCGTCCCCATCACAGAAGGACACACCAGCACGGAAGACGCGTTACCGTGGAAACACCAATAAAGACGTGCCGAGCAGCGCGCGCGTGCGTGTGCGTGTACGCGCGCGCGGGCAGCGACACGCGTGTTACGCCTGTCCCCGTCCCCGCAAACAGGGGACGTTACAGGGGGGGAGGCAGCGGTTGTCAACGTCGCTGCCCCAGCACACGGGGGTGACACCGCCTGACGCTGATGCCACCGCGGGCCCGGCGTCAACAGGCGGAGACACGCCGGGACACAGGGCGCGCACGCGTGTGCGCACAACCCGTGCCCGCCGGGATGCCCAACACCCCCTGACACGCGCAGGGGGTGACACGCGGCTTGTTGTCACACCGCCGGGCCGCGCTACGCCTGGACAACGCCCGGCGGGCGCACCGGCGTGACGTGTAGACACCCGGATAACACCCGCTCTGTCTACCTCCTGCACCCGGTTAAACACCCGGCTCGCAAAATCCCGCACCGCGCTACAGCCGCTGACACCGGCACCCGCACCGCGCTACAACCAGTGACACCAGCACCCACACCGTGCCACAACCAGTGACGCCAGCACCCACACCGCGCTACACCCAGTGACGCCAGCACCCACACCGCGCTACACCCAGTGACACCAGCACCCACACAGCGTTACAACCAGTGACGCCAGCACCCACACCGCGCTACAACCAGTGACACCAGCACCCACACCGTGCCACAACCAGTGACGCCAGCACCCACACCGCGCTACACCCAGTGACGCCAGCACCCACACAGCGTTACAACCAGTGACACCAGCACCCACACCGCGCCACAACCAGTGACACCAGCACCCACACCGCGCTACACCCAGTGACACCAGCACCCACACCGTGCCACAACCAGTGACACCAGCACCCACACCGTGCCACAACCAGTGACACCAGCACCCACACCGCACTACAGCCAGTGACACCAGCACTCGCACAGCGTTACAACCAGTGACACCAGCACCCACACCGCGCCACAACCAGTGACACCAGCACCCACACCGTGCCACAACCAGTGACACCAGCACCCACACCGCGCTACAGCCAGTGACACCAGCACTCGCACAGCGTTACAACCAGTGACACCAGCACTCGCACAGCGTTACAACCAGTGACACCAGCACCCACACCGCGCCACAACCAGTGACACCAGCACCCACACTGCGTTAAAACCAGTGACACCAGCACTCGCACAGCGTTACAACCAGTGACACCAGCACCCACACCGCGCTACAACCAGTGACACCAGCACCCACACCGTGCCACAACCAGTGACACCAGCACCCACACCGCGTTACAGCCGCTGACACCGGCACCCGCACCGCGCTACAGCCACTGACACCGGCACCCGCACCGCACTACAACCAGTGACACCAGCACCCACACCGTGCCACAACCAGTGACACCAGCACCCACACCGCGTTACAGCCGCTGACACCGGCACCCGCACCGCGTTACAGCCAGTGACACCAGCACCCACACTGCACTACAACCAGTGACACCAGCACTCGCACAGCGTTACAACCAGTGACACCAGCACCCACACAGTGTTACTACCAGTGACACCAGCACCCACACCGCGTTACAACCAGTGACACCAGCACCCACACCGTGCCACAACCAGTGACACCAGCACCCACACCGCACTACAACCAGTGACACCAGCACCCACACTGCGTTAAAACCAGTGACACCAGCACCCGCACCGCGTTACAACCAGTGACACCAGCACCCACACCGCGCTACACCCAGTGACACCAGCACCCCCACAGCGTTACAACCAGTGACACCAGCACCCACACCACGCTACAACCAGTGACACCAGCACCCCCACAGCGTTACAACCAGTGACACCAGCACCCACACCACGCTACACCCAGTGACACCAGCACCCACACCGTGCCACAACCAGTGACACCGGCACCCGCACCGCGCTACAGCCACTGACACCGGCACCCGCACCGCACTACAACCAGTGACACCAGCACCCACACCGCGCCACAACCAGTGACACCAGCACCCACACTGCGTTAAAACCAGTGACACCAGCACCCACACAGCGTTACAACCAGTGACACCAGCACCCACACCGCGCTACAACCAGTGACACCAGCACCCACACCGTGCCACAACCAGTGACACCGGCACCCGCACCGCGCTACAGCCACTGACACCGGCACCCGCACCGCACTACAACCAGTGACACCAGCACCCACACCGTGCCACAACCAGTGACACCAGCACCCACACCGCGCTACACCCACTGACACCAGCACCCACACAGCGTTACAACCAGTGACACCAGCACTCGCACAGCGTTACAACCAGTGACACCAGCACCCACACCGCGCCACAACCAGTGACACCAGCACCCACACCGCGCTACACCCAGTGACACCAGCACCCACACCGTGCCACAACCAGTGACACCAGCACCCACACCGCGCCACAACCAGTGACACCAGCACCCACACCGTGCCACAACCAGTGACACCAGCACCCACACCGCGCTACAGCCAGTGACACCAGCACTCGCACAGCGTTACAACCAGTGACACCAGCACCCACACCGCGCTACAGCCAGTGACACCAGCACTCGCACAGCGTTACAACCAGTGACACCAGCACCCACACCGCGCTACACCCAGTGACGCCAGCACCCACACCGTGCCACAACCAGTGACGCCAGCACCCACACCGCGCTACACCCAGTGACGCCAGCACCCACACATCGTTACAACCAGTGACACCAGCACCCACACCGCGCTACACCCAGTGACACCAGCACCCACACCGTGCTACAACCAGTGACACCAGCACTCGCACAGCGTTACAACCAGTGACACCAGCACCCACACAGTGTTACTACCAGTGACACCAGCACCCACACCGTGCCACAACCAGTGACACCAGCACCCACACAGCGTTACAACCAGTGACACCAGCACCCACCCTATGGGGGGGGTTTGGTGGGGTAGGAGACCCCGACGCCCGGGTCCCTGGGTGGGGGGGGGTGTCACTGTTGTCGTGTCCCCCCCCCCACCCCAAAAGGGGACCCAGGCGGCTGCGTCGAGGCGATGGGGGGGGGGGCAGGGGACACACACACACACACAGACCTCATTGAGCACCCTGGGGGGCACCCAGGTGTCTGGGGAGGGGGACCCAGGAATGTGGGAGGGGGGTCAAGGGGTCCATGGGGGGCACCCAGGAACCTGGGTGGGGGGGTCAAAGGGTCCATGGGGGGGATCCAGGAACCTGGCTGGGGGGTCAAGGGGTCCATGGGGGGGACCCAGGAACCTGGGTGGGGGGTCAAGGGGTCCATGGGGGCACCCAGGAATTGGGGTGGGGGGTCAAGGGGTCCATGGGGTCACCCAAGGGTCCAGGTGGGGGGTCAAGGGGCCCATGGGGGGACCCAGGAACCTGGGTGGGGGGTCAAGGGGTCCATGGGGGCACCCAAGGGTGTGTGGGGGGGTCAAGGGGCCCATGGGGGGGACTCAGGAACCTGGGTGGGGGGTCAAGGGGTCCATGGGGGCACCCAGGAATTGGGGTGGGGGGTCAAGGGGTCCATGGGGGCACCCAAGGGTGCAGGTGGGGGGTCAAGGGGTCCATGGGGGGGACCCAGGAACCTGGGTGGGGGGTCAAGGGGTCCATGGGGGCACCCAGGAATTGGGGTGGGGGGTCAAGGGGTCCATGGGGGCACCCAAGGGTGCAGGTGGGGGGTCAAGGGGTCCATGGGGGGGACCCAGGAACCTGGGTGGGGGGTCAAGGGGTCCATGGGGGCACCCAGGAATTGGGGTGGGGGGTCAAGGGGTCCATGGGGGGGACCCAGGAATTGGGGTGGGGGGTCAAGGAGTCCATGGGGGGGATCCAGGAACCTGGGTGGGGGGTCAAGGGGTCCATGGGGGCACCCAGGAACCTGGGTGGGGGGTCAAGGGGTCCATGGGGGCACCCAAGGGTGCAGGTGGGGAGTCAAGGGGTCCATGGGGGGGATCCAGGAACCTGGGTGGGGGGTCAAGGGGTCCATGGGGGGGACCCAGGAACCTGGGTGGGGGGTCAAGGGGTCCATGGGGGCACCCAGGAATTGGGGTGGGGGGTCAAGGGGTCCATGGGGGGGGACCCAGGAACCTGGGTGGGGGGTCAAGGGGTCCATGGGGGCACCCAGGAATTGGGGTGGGGGGTCAAGGGGTCCATGGGGTCACCCAAGGGTCCAGGTGGGGGGTCAAGGGGCCCATGGGGGGACCCAGGAACCTGGGTGGGGGGTCAAGGGGTCCATGGGGGCACCCAAGGGTGTGTGTGGGGGTCAAGGGGCCCATGGGGGGGACTCAGGAACCTGGGTGGGGGGTCAAGGGGTCCATGGGGGCACCCAAGGGTCCATGGGGAGAGCACCCAGGAATCCAGGAGGGGACCCAGGAATGTGGGAGGGGGGTCAAGGGATCCATGGGGTCACCCAAGGGTCCAGGTGGGGGGTCAAGGGGTCCATGGGGGCACCCAAGGGTGTGTGGGGGGGTCAAGGGGTCCATGGGGGGGACCCAGGAATTGGGGTGGGGGGTCAAGGAGTCCATGGGGGGGATCCAGGAATTGGGGTGGGGGGTCAAGGAGTCCATGGGGGGGATCCAGGAACCTGGGTGGGGGGTCAAGGGGTCCATGGGGGCACCCAGGAACCTGGGTGGGGGGTCAAGGGGTCCATGGGGGCACCCAAGGGTGTGTGGGGGGGTCAAGGGGTCCATGGGGGCACCCAGGAATTGGGGTGGGGGGTCAGGGGGCCCATGGGGGGGACCCAGGAATTGGGGTGGGGGGGTCAGGGGGCCCATGGGGGGCACCCAAGGGTGTGTGGGGGGGTCAAGGGGTCCATGGGGGGGACCCAGGAATTGGGGTGGGGGGGTCAAGGAGTCCATGGGGGGGATCCAGGAACCTGGGTGGGGGGTCAAGGGGTCCCTGGGGACACCCAAGGGTGCCGGTGAGGGGGGGTCAGGGTGTAGCCCCACCCCCTCAGGTGTAGCCCCGCCCCCCCCCTCCCAGGTGTAGCCCCGCCCCCCCCTCCCAGGTTTGCTCTTCCCCTGTTTTGCTGGTGTGGGAAGGTGAGTGGGGGGGACACCCAGGACAACAGGGGTCCCTTGGGTGGGGGGGGTCCCTTGGGTGGGTGGGGGGTCTCTTGGGTGGGTGGGGGGTGTGTCCCTTGGGTGGGTGGGGGGGGTCTCCCAGCCGCCTGGGTCCCTCCTTGCAAGAGCAGGACCCTTAAATTGAGTCGAGGGCACCCAGGTCTCCGGGCACACCCCCCCCCCCCCCCCCCCCCCAAAAAAAAAAGGCACCCACGTGTCCGGGGCACCCACCCATGTGTGTCCCCCCCCCAGGGTGTCCCCAGTTAACCAGGACCCCCCCAGAAGGGATCCCAGTCTCCGGGTTCTCCCAGTAACGCCCCACTCAGGAATCCGCCATGACTCACCCTCCCCTCCCTCCCTCCCACACTGGGTTTACTGGGAGCGGGGGGGGGGGCACCCTCACCCCCACCCAGACACCTGGGTCCCCCCCCGGGTGTCTTGGGGTCCTCAGGGATGCCCCCCCACCCCCAGGGGTCAAAGGTCACAAGATGGCGTGGGACACCTTGGGGGTTCTGGTGCTGCTGGCAGGTACTGGGAGGGAACTGGGGGGGGGGGACTGGGAGTGAATTGGGGGGAGTTGGGGGGGACTGGGAAGGAACTGGGGGGGAATTGGGGGGAACTGGGGGGATCTGGGAGGGAGCTGGGGGGAACTGGGAGGGAACTGGGGGCAATTGGGGGGAACTGGGAGGGAATTGGAGGGAACTGGGGGGGGCTGGGAGGGAACTGGGGGGGGCTGGGGGGATCTGGGAGGGAACTGGGGGGAACTGGGGGGGGCTGGGAGGGAACTGGGAGGGAACTAGGAGAGAACTGCGGGAGCTGGGAGGGAAACTGGGGGGGGCTGGGAGTGAATTGGGGGGAATTAGGGGGAACTGGGGGGGACTGGGAAGGAACTGGGGGGAATTGGGGGGAACTGGGAGGGAGCTGGGGGGAATTGGGGGGAACTGGGGGATCTGGGAGGGAACTGGGAAGGAATTGCAGGAGCTGGGAGGGAACTGGGAGAATTGGGGGGAACTGGGTGGGAAGTGGGGGGGTAATGGAGGGGAATTGGGAGGGAATTGGAGGGAACTGGGGGAACTAGGAGGGAACTGGGGGGAACTGGGAGGGAACTGGGGGGAACTGGGGGATCTGGGAGGGAACTGGGAGGGAATTGCGGGAACTGGGAGGGAACTGGGGGATCTGGGAGGGAACTGGGAGGGAATTGCGGGAACTGGGAGGGAACTGTGGGAGCTGGGAGGGAAACTGGGGGCGGACTGGGAGTGAATTGAGGGGAATTAGGGGGAACTGGGGGGGACTGGGAAGGAACTGGGGGGAATTGGGGGGAACTGGGAGGGAGCTGGGGGGTAATGGAGGGGAATTGGGAGGGAATTGGGAGGGAACTGGGGGGAATTGGGGGGAACTGGGAGGGAACTGGGGGGAATTGGGGGGAACTGGGGGAACTAGGAGGGAATGGGAGGGAATTGGGGGGAGCTGGGCGGGAACTGGGGGGTAACTGGGAGGGAACTGGGGGGGAATGGGAGGGAATTGGGGGGAACTGGGGGAACTAGGAGGGAACTGGGGGGAATTGGGGGGAACTGCGAGGGAACTGGGGGATCTGGGAGGGAATTGTGGGAGCTGGGACGGAACTGGGAGAGAACTGGGGGGTAACTGGGGTAACTGGGAGGGAATTGGGAGGGAACTGGTGGTAGTTGGGGGGAACTGGGGGAACTGAGGGAACTGGGAGGGAATGGGGGGGAATTGGGGGGAACTGGGAGGGAACTGGGGGGAATTGGAGGGAATTGGGATGGAACTGGGGGGGAATTGGGGGGAACTGGGGGGAAACTGGGGGAAGTGGGAGGGAACTGGAAGGGAACTGCAGGAACTGGGGGGGGACCTGGGGGGAACTGGGAGGGAACTGGGAGGGCACTGGGGTGTAACTGGGAACTGTGGGAACTGGGAGGCAATTGGGGGTAATTAGGGGGAACTGGGGAAAACTGGGAGGGAACGGGGGGAACTTGGAGAGAACTGGGAGGCAGAACTGGGTAGAACTGGGAAAACTGGGAGGGAACTGTGGGAAACTGAGGTTAATTTAAGGGGTAACTGGGGGAAACTGGGAGGGAATTGGGGGGAACTGGGAAGGAATTGGGGGGGAATTAGGGGAACTGGAGGTTACTGGGGCAGAACCGGGGGAACTGGGAGGGAACCGGGGAAACTGGGAGGAACTGGGGGGCACTGGGTCAGCTGAGTCTCCCCAACTGGTTTTTGCTCCCCCCCCAGTTTCGTCCCTGGCGAGAGGGAACCCTCTCACCCCTGGTGAGTGACTGGGACAAACTGGGACAAACTGGGAGGGGGCAGGGGCCTTACTGGGAAGGGGAGGGAGTTGGACTGGGATGGAGGGGTCGTACTGGGAAGGGGAAGGAGTTGGACTGGGATGGAGGGGTCGTACTGGGAAGGGGAGGGAGTTGGACTGGGATGGAGGGGTCGTACTGGGAAGGGGAGGGAGTTGGACTGGGATGGAGGGGTCGTACTGGGAGTGGGGGGGAGTTGGACTGGGATGGAGGGGTCGTACTGGGAGTGGGGGGGAGTTGGACTGGGATGGAGGGGTCGTACTGGGAGTGGGGGGGAGTTGGACTGGGATGGAGGGGTCGTACTGGGAGTGGGGGGGAGTTGGACTGGGATGGAGGGGTCGTACTGGGAAGGGGAGGGAGTTGGACTGGGATGGAGGGGTCGTACTGGGAGTGGGGGGGAGTTGGACTGGGATGGAGGGGTCGTACTGGGAAGGGGAGGGAGTTGGACTGGGATGGAGGGGTCGTACTGGGAGTGGGGGGGGCCATACTGGGAGTGGGGGGGAGCCATACTGGGAATGGCAACTATTCATACTGGGAGTGAGGGGTTGTACTGGGAGTAGCGGGAGTCATACTGGGAATGGGAGGGGGGTGGTACTGGGCTACGGGGCGGGTCCATACTGGTGTCCCCAGTCCTCTGACTCCTCCCCCCCCCCAGATGCCACCAGTCCCTTCCAGTATGGTGAGTGGGGGGGTGTCCCCAAGGGGGGGGGGGTGACAGGGGTGTCCCCAAAGTGGGTGACAGGGGTGTCCCCAAGGGGGGGGTGACAGGGGTGTCCCCAAGGGGGGGGGTGTCCCCAAAGTGGGTGACAGGGGTGTCCCCAAGGGGGGTGACAGGGGTGTCCCCAAGGGGGGGGGTGACAGGGGTGTCCCCAAAGTGGGTGACAGGGGTGTCCCCAAGGGGGGGGGTGTCCCCAAAGTGGGTGACAGGGGTGTCCCCAAGGGGGGTGACAGGGGTGTCCCCAAGGGGGGGGGTGACAGGGGTGTCCCCAAGGGGGGGGTGACAGGGGTGTCCCCAAGGGGGGGGGTGACAGGGGTGTCCCCAAAGTGGGTGACGGGGTGTCCCCAAGGGGGGGGTGACAGGGGTGTCCCCAAGGGGGGGTGACAGGGGTGTCCCCAAAGTGGGTGACAGGGGTGTCCCCAAGGGGGGGTGTGTCCCCAAGGGGGGGTGACAGGGGTGTCCCCAAGGGGGGGGGTGACAGGGGTGTCCCCAAAGTGGGTGACAGGGGTGTCCCCAAGGGGGGGGTGACAGGGGTGTCCCCAAGGGGGGGTGACAGGGGTGTCCCCAAGGGGGGGGGTGACAGGGGTGTCCCCAAAGTGGGTGACAGGGGTGTCCCCAAGGGGGGGGTGACAGGGGTGTCCCCAAGGGGGGGTGACAGGGGTGTCCCCAAGGGGGGGGTGACAGGTGGTGTCCCCAAAGTGGGTGACAGGGGTGTCCCCAAGGGGGGGGTGACAGGGGTGTCCCCAAGGGGGGGTGACAGGGGTGTCCCCCAAAGTGGGTGACAGGGGTGTCCCCAAGGGGGGGGGGTGACAGGGGTGTCCCCAGGGGGGGGGGTGTCCCCAAGGGGGGTGACAGGGGTGTCCCCAAAGTGGGTGACAGGGGTGTCCCCAAGGGGGGGTGACAGGGGTGTCCCCAAGGGGGGGGGGTGTCCCCAAGGGGGGTGACAGGGGTGTCCCCAAAGTGGGTGACAGGGGTGTCCCCAAGGGGGGGTGACAGGGGTGTCCCCAAGGGGGGGTGTGTCCCCAAGGGGGGTGACAGGGGTGTCCCCAAGGGGGGGGGGTGTCCCCAAGGGGGGGGTGACAGGGGTGTCCCCAAAGTGGGTGACAGGGGTGTCCCCAAGGGGGGGGGTGTCCCCAAAGTGGGTGACAGGGGTGTCCCCAAGGGGGGGGTGACAGGGGTGTCCCCAAGGGGGGGTTGTCCCCAAGGGGGGGGTGACAGGGGTGTCCCCAAGGGGGGGTGACAGGGGTGTGTCCCCCCAGACTGGCACCGCCTGCGCGTGGCAGGGCTGGCGGTGGCCGCCGTCCTCTGTGTCATCGGCGTCATCGTCCTCCTCAGTGAGTGTCACCCGGGGGGGTCCCTGTGTCACTTGGGGGGGGCCTTGTGTCTCTTGGGGGTCCCTGTGTCACCCGGGAGGGTCCCTGTGTCACTTGGGGGTCCCTGTGTCACTTGGGGGTCCCTGTGTCACTCGGGGGGGTCCCTGTGTCACTTGGGGGTCCCCGTGTCACTTGGGGGGGTCCCTGTGTCACTTGGGGGGGGCCTTGTGTCTCTTGGGGGTCCCTGTGTCACCCGGGGGGTCCCTGTGTCACTTGGGGGGGGTCCCTGTGTCACTTGGTGTCCCTGTGTCACTTGGTTTCCCCTGTGTCACTTGGGGGTCCTTGTGTCACTTGGGGGGGTCCCTGTGTTCACTTGGGGGTCCCTGTGTCACTTGGGGGGGTCCCTGTGTCACTTCGGGGGGTCCCTGTGTCACCCGGGGGGGGTCCCTGTGTCACTTGGGGTCCCTGTGTCACTTGGGGGGGTCCCTGTGTCACTTCGGGGGGTCCCTGTGTCACCCGGGGGGGGTCCCTGTGTCACTTGGGGGTCCCTGTGTCACTCGGGGGGGTCCCTGTGTCACTTGGGGGATCCTTGTGTCACTTGGGGGTCCCTGTGTCACCCGGGGGGGTCCCTGTGTCACTTGGGGGTCCCCCTGTCACTTGGGGGTCCCCGTGTCACTTGGGGGTCCTTGTGTCACTTGGGGGTCTGTGTCACTTGGGGGTCCCCGTGTCACTTGGGGGTCCCTGTGTCACTCGGGGGTCCCTGTGTCACCCGGGGGGGGTCCCTGTGTCACTTGGGGGGGTCCCTGTGTCACTTGGGGGTCCCTGTGTCACCCGGGGGGGTCCCTGTGTCACTTGGGGGTCCTTGTGTCACTTGGGGGGGTCCCTGTGTCCCTCGGGGGGGGTTCCTGTGTCACTTGGGGTCCCCGTGTCACTTGGGGGGTTCCCTGTATCCCTCGGGGGGTTCCCTGTGTCACTTGGGGGGTCCCTGTGTCACTTGGGGGGGGTCCCTGTGTCACTTGGGGGTCCCTGTGTCACTTGGGGGGGGGTCCCTGTGTCACTTCGGGGGGTCCCTGTGTCACTTGGGGGTCCCTGTGTCACCCGGGGGGGGTCCCTGTGTCACTCGGGGCTCCCTGTGTCTCTTGGGGGGGGTCCCTGTGTCCCTCGGGGGGGGTCCCTGTGTCCCTCGGGGGGGGTCCCTGTGTCACTTGGGGGGGTCCCTGTGTCTCTTGGGGTCCCCGTTTCACTTGGGGGGGGTCCCTGTGTCACTTGGGGGGGTCCCCAGGGAGTCCCCTGGGTTCGATGTCCCCTGGGGGGGTGACGCGTCCCGTTCCACCCCCCCAGCACCCGTCACCCCTTGTGTCTCCTGCCAGGTGGAAAGTGCAAGTGCCGGAGCAAAGCCAGGTGGGACCTGAGGGGACCCTGGGGACACGGGGGGGACACGGGGGGACACGGGGGGACTTGGAGGGCTTGGGGACACGGGGGGGACACGGGGGGACAAGAGGGCTTGGGGACACGGGGGGGACATATGGACGTGGGGGGACATGGAGGACTTGGGGACACGGGGGGGACATATGGACGTGGGGGGGACATGGGGACACGAGGGGACACGGGGAACACGGGGGGGGGGACATTGGGGACATCGGGGTGTCACAGCCCCCTTTGTCCCCTCCCCCCCCGCAGCCGCCGCCGTCGTCCCCCTCCGGAGACGTCCCACCTCGTCGGTCCCCGTAAGTCCCCTCCCTGCCACCCCCGGGACACCCCCGGGTGCGGGTGGGGGGCACCCACGGGTGCAGGTGGGCACCCAAGGGTCCGGACAACCCCTGACCCCCCCCCCCCCCCCATGTCTTTACAGGAGCCACCAGCACGTGTTGAGGTGTCCCCACGTGTCCCCAAACCCGGGGGGGGGGGACACGACCCCGGCGGGCGGGTGGCCCCGGTGACACGCGGAGGCGGGGAGGGGGTGGAGCAGGTTTATTTGGGGGTGAACCCCCCCCCAAAAAAAAACCAGGAAAAGGGGAAATTAATAATAAAAAAAAAATCATTAAAAAAAAGGTAAATTTGGTTATTGGGAGGGGAGGGTCTGCTGTGGTGGCATCAGGGGGGGGACAAGGAGGGGACAGAGGGGCCGATGGTGGCACTGGGGATGAGGCTGGGTGGGTGGTGGCACTTGGAGGTGACAGGGTGGCACGGGGTCGACGGTGGCCTTGGGGACATCGGGTGGGTGGTGGCTTTGGGGGCATCGGGTCGATGGTGGCACCAGGAGGGGAGAAGGTGACATGGGGGCAATGGTGACATCGGGTCAATGGTGGCCTTGGGGGCGTCGGGTAGATGGTGGCACCAGGAGGGGAGAAGGTGACACAGGGGCAATGGTGACATCGGGTGGGTGGTGGCCTTGGGGGCGTCGGGTAGATGGTGGCACCAGGAGGGGAGAAGGTGACATGGGGACAATGGTGGCATCAGGTCGATGGTGGCCTTGGGGGCGTCGGGTAGATGGTGGCACCAGGAGGGGAGAAGGTGACATGGGGACAATGGTGGCATCAGGTCGATGGTGGCCTTGGGGGCGTCGGGTAGATGGTGGCACCAGGAGGTGACAAGGTGACATGGGGGCAATGGTGACGTTGGGTTGATGGTGGCACCAGGAGGGGACAAGGTGACGTGTGGGGGCAATGGTGACATCGGGTTGATGGTGGCACCAGGAGGTGACAAGGTGACATGGGGGCAATGGTGGCATCGGGTCGATGGTGGCCTTGGGGGCATCGGGTTGATGGTGGCACCAGGAGGGGACAAGGTGACGTGTGGGGGCAATGGTGGCATTGGGGACAGGGGTGGCATGGGGCTAATGGTGACGCTGGGGACAATGGTGGGTGGATGGGGACACTGGGGGGGTGACGTGAGTTGTCGGGGACAATGTGGTGCAGACGGTGACACCAGCAGGGTGACATGGCGGGTGACATCCCCATGTCCCCAGTGACATGGGGTCAGCGTCCCCATGTCCTTCAGGTCCCCAAGTCCACGGTGGCCAACGCCCCGTGTCCCTCAGGCACGGAGGTCCGCAGCGACGCGGCGCTTGATGTCCCCACGTCCCCAGGTCCCTGCCGAAGTGACGGTTGATGTCCCCGCACCCTTCAGGCACCCACGCTGACACGACGTCCCCGTGTCCTTCAAGCACCCGGGTCCACAGTGACACGGTGGTCGATGTCCCTCTGTCCCTCAAGGGTGCCCAGGTCCACGATCACGTGACGGTTGACGTCCCCTCGTCCCTCAGGCACCCGGGTCCCCAGGGACACGGTGGCCGACGTCCCCCGCCGCCTCCAGGCACAAAGGTCCGCGGTGACGTCACGCTGGATGTCCCCGTGTCCCTCGAGCACCCGGCTCCACGACGACGTGACGTTTGATGTCCCTCGGCCCCGCCCCCCCCGCTCTCCCTCAAGTCCTCAGGTGTCCACCTCCGGGGTGACGTCCCCACGTCCCTCGGGTGACAAATCCACCACCACATCACGTCCCCGTGTCCTTCAGGCCCTCGCCTCCAGGCCGTGACGTTTGATGGCCCCAGGTTCTCCACGACGCCGTGACGTTCGACGTCCCTCAGCCACCGCAACGTGATGCTTTGCCGTCGATTCAAGAGCCCAAGTCAACGGTGACGTGCCGGTAGATCTGGGTGGCCCCTTTGAAACTGGAGGCCACCAAAAAGTGACGATGACCAAGGGAGAGAGGGACGAAGGCACGGGGGGTGGGGACCAAGAGCTCCTGGCTGGGCTCCAGGTGGCCACCGGCACCGAGGCGGTAGACGCGACTGGGGGCGTAGTCATTGCCCAGGATGACGTAGCGTTGTCCGGCCAACGCCAGCGGTTGGAAGACCATCGAACCCCGCGCCGGTACTTGCTGCACCTCCCGGAACATGGAACCTTCCCAACGCATCACCTGGACGCAAAGAACCATGGGAAGGGTTGGTGTGGGTGGCACAGGAAGGAGAAGGTTGGGTGGTGGCCATCGTTGGGTTGGGTGGTGGACGTCTTGAAAGGGTTGGTTGGGTGGTGGGCATCATGGGAAGGGTTGGGTTGGGTGGTGGGCATCACAGGAAGGGCTGCATTAGGCCAAGAGCATCATGGGAAGGGTTCACATGGATATTGTAAACAAGTGATGGGAGATGGACCCCATGGACACGTGGTGGGGATGGACCCCCACAGACCCACGACGCTGGTGGCCCCCCATGAACACGTGACGGTGACGGACCCCCATGGACACATGATAACCCCCATGGACCCATGACGCTGGTGGCCCCCCATGAACACGTGATGGTGATGGACCCCCATGGACCCATGACGCTGGTGGCCCCCCATGAACACGTGACGGCGACGGACCCCCCATGGACTCATGACACTGGTGGCCCCCCATGAACACGTGACGGCGACGGACCCCCCATGGACTCATGACACTGGTGGCCCCCCATGAACACATGATGGTGATGGACCCCCATGGACACATGACGCTGGTGGCCCCCCATGAACACGTGACGGCGACGGACCCCCCATGGACTCATGACACTGGTGGCCCCCCATGAACACGTGATGGTGATGGACCCCCCATGGACTCATGACACTGGTGGCCCCCCATGAACACGTGATGGTGATGGACCCCCATGGACTCATGACACTGGTGGCCCCCCATGAACACGTGATGGTGATGGACCCCCATGGACACATGACACTGGTGGCCCCCCATGAACACGTGATGGTGATGGACCCCCATGGACCCATGACGCTGGTGGCCCCCCATGAACACGTGACGGCGACGGACCCCCCATGGACTCATGACACTGGTGGCCCCCCATGAACACGTGATGGTGATGGACCCCCATGGACTCATGACGCTGGTGGCCCCCCATGAACACGTGACGGCGACGGACCCCCCATGGACTCATGACACTGGTGGCCCCCCATGAACACGTGATGGTGATGGACCCCCATGGACACATGACGCTGGTGGCCCCCCATGAACACGTGACGGCGACGGACCCCCCCATGGACTCATGACACTGGTGGCCCCCCATGAACACATGATGGTGATGGACCCCCATGGACACATGATAACCCCCATGGACCCATGACGCTGGTGGCCCCCCATGAACACGTGATGGTCATGGACCCCCATGGACCCATGACGCTGGTGGCCCCCCATGAACACGTGACGGCGACGGACCCCCCATGGACTCATGACACTGGTGGCCCCCCATGAACACGTGATGGTGATGGACCCCCCATGGACACATGACACTGGTGGCCCCCCATGAACACGTGATGGTGATGGACCCCCATGGACTCATGACACTGGTGGCCCCCCATGAACACGTGATGGTGATGGACCCCCAACGAGCGTGCGATGACCCCCAGGGACACGTGATGCCGCTCGAGGTGCCCCACCCGGCCCCCGCCCCTCACCTTGGCGTCGCCCAGGAAGCGGGTCAAGCAGAGGAAGACGTGACCCCAGAGGCGGAAATGCTTCGCGGCGTAGACGTCGGGCACGTGGGGGATATCGGTGTGGGGGGCGAAGGTCCCCCCGCTCCACCGGTAGACCAAGGGTCTCCGCGTCCCGCTGCAGACCACCAAGGCCGGCCGGCCGCCCAACTCCAAGAATTCCAGGTGGGTGTCCCGGTGCCACGGTCGGAGAGCTTGGTGGGGGTAAAAACCCCGTCCCCCCCACCGGAAGAGGGTGCTGGTGCCACCCTTGGAGCTATCGGCCACCCCGAGGTACCAGTGACCCCCGAGACGGGCGCTGGCCACCGCGTGGGGACGGCGTAAACGACCGTTGCCCAACGCTTGCAACCGAACGAAACGGCTGCCGGGGCCGCCGGCTCGGCGCCAGACGGCCGAACCGCCGCCCAGTTGGGCCACCACCACCACCAAGGCCCCCCCCAGCTGCAGGGGGTGGCAGGCCACCGGTGACGAACCTGCGGGGACAAGGACATGGGTGGTGTTAGGAAGGGGGGGGTGGAGATGACCATGGAAAGGGGGGAGGTGTTGGGGAAAGGCTATTTTGGGGGTTCCTCAGGGCATTTTTGGAGGTTCCTCAGACCGTTTTGGGGTCCTCCAGGCCATTTTTGGAGGTTCCTCAGACCATTTGGGGGTCTTCCAGGCCCTTTTTGAGGTTCCTCAGACCATCTTTGAGGTTCCTCAAACCATTTTGGGGTCTTCCAGGCCCTTTTTGAGGTTCCTCAGACCATCTTTGAGGTCCTCCAGGCCATTTTATGAGGTTCCTCAAACCATTTTGGGGTCTTCCAGGCCCTTTTTGAGGTTCCTCAGACCATTTTTGGGGTCTTCCGGGCCATTTTTTGAGGTTCCTCAGACCATCTGGGGACTTCCAGGCCCTTTTTGAGGTTCCTCAGACCATTTTTGGGGTCTTCCAGGCCCTTTTTTGAGGTTCCTCGGACCATTTTTGAGGTCCTGCAGGCCATTTTTTGAGGTTCCTCAGACCATTTTGGGGTCTTCCAGGCCATTTTTGGGGTCCTCTGGGCCATTTTTTGAGGTTCCTCAGACCATTTTTGGGGTCCTCCAGGCCATTTTTGAGGTTCCTCAGACCATTTTTGGGGTCTTCCGGGCCCTTTTTTGAGGTTCCTCAGGCCATTTTTGGGGTCCTCCACTCCATTTTGGGGGTGATAACATGGGATTTGAGTCCCCAAGGGCATTTTTGAGGTCCTGCAGGCCATTTTTTGCGGTTTCTCAGACCATTTTTTGAGGTTCCTCAGACCATTTTTGGGGTCCTCCATGCCATTTAAGGGGCGATAGCATGGGTTTTGAGTCTCCGAGGGCATTTTTGAGGACCTCTGGGCCATTTTTTGAGGTTCCTCAGACCATTTTTGGTGTCAACCAGGCCATTTTTGGGACCCCCTGGCCCCTTTTGAGGTTCCTCAGACCATTTTTGGGGTCCCCCAGGCCATTTTTAGAGTGTTAGCATCGGCTTTGGGCTCCAGCAGGCCATTTTTTGATGTTCTTCATGCTGTTTTGGAAGGTTCCTCAGCCCATTTTTGGGACAGCCTGGCCATTTTTGGAGGTGCCTCAGCCCATTTTTGAGATCTTTCAGCTCATTTCTGGACCCCCCGGAGTCCCTCCCAAATCTTTTTTAGGGGTTTCTCCACACCAGGGTGGGGTTCGGGGTACTGGGACTCACCGTTGATAATGGTGGGGGCCCGGAAACGCCCGGCCAACTGGTCCCACTCCAGGAGGGCGCAGGCACCGGCGAAGGGCTGGGCCAGGGCCACCCCTGGGTGCCCCCCCAGGGCGAAGGGCTCGGCCGCCAGCGAGGAGAAGGGCAACGACTGGAAGGGGCGCAGCTCTGTGGGGGACACCCCCCGCCCCGGCCCCCCATCAGCTCCCGGATGTCTGGGTGTTGTGTCCCGTGTCCCCCCCCCCGACACCCCCCACCCCACCCACCCATGTGCACACAGGGCAGGGCACCCAGATATTGGGGGTTGGGGGGCACCCAGGTGTCCAAGACTGGGGGGGCACCCAGATATTGGGGATGGGGGGGCACCCAGGTGTCCAGGACTGGGGGGGGCACCCAGATATTGGGGATTGGGGGGGCACCCAGATATTGGGGATGGGGGGCACCCAGGTGTCCAGGACTGGGGGGGCACCCAGATGTTGGGGATGGGGGGGCACCCAGGTGTCCGGGACTGGGGGGGCACCCAGATATTGGGGATTGGGGGGGCACCCAGGTGTCCGGGACTGGGGGGGCACCCAGATATTGGGGATGGGGGGCACCCAGGTGTCCGGGACTGGGGGGGGCACCCAGATATTGGGGATGTTGGTCTTTTTTTTGGGGGGGGGACACGGCACCCCGACATACCGGAGCCGAGGCAGTGGAAGTCACGGGCTTGAAGCTGGGTGAGGGGGGTCCCCTGGCGGTGGGGGGGTCCCCGGCAGCGCCCCAATTCGCCGGGGGGGGCTGCGCTGCCCAACCAGGTGACGAGCCAGCGCAGGTGACAGTCGCACTGGAAGGGGTTCCCCCCGCAGGTCCCTGTCCCCGGGCGTGTGTGTGTGTGTCCCCCCCCCCACCCCGACACCCTCAGTTGGGTGCCTGGGGTCCCCCAGCACCCTTGGGTCCCCCCCACCCACCTTGTGTTGCCCCCCCCCCCCCCCCCCGTGGCTCTCTCCAGTCCCTCCCAGTACATCCTAGTGCCTCCCAGTAAAGGTCCGTGCCCATTCCGGTGTCAGCCACGGTCCCCATGTGCCCCACGTCCCCTCATGTCCCCCTGTATGTCCCCCCCCCATGTCCCCCCCAATGTCCCTCCATGTCCCCATGTCCCCACATCCCCCATGTGCCCCCCAATGTCCCCTCATGTCCCCACATCCCACGTCCCCCCAATGTCCCTCCATGTCCCCCCGTGCCCCCCCCATGTCCCCGTGTCCCCACATCCCATGTCCCCCCAATGTCCCTCCATGTCCCCACGTCCCAATGTCCCCGTGCCCCCCAATGTCCCCCCCATGTCCCCATGTCCCCACATCCCATGTCCCCCCAATGTCCCCCCATGTCCCCCCGTGCCCCCCAATGTCCCTCCATGTCCCCATGTCCCCACGTCCCAACGTCCCCCCCATGCCCCCCAATGCCCCCCCATGTCCCCACATCCCATGTCCCCCCAATGTCCCTCCATGTCCCCCCGTGCCCCCCAATGTCCCTCCATGTCCCCATGTCCCAATGTCCCCACGTCCCAATGTCCCCCCATGTCCCCCCGTGCCCCCCAACGTCCCTCCGTGTCCCCATGTCCCCACGTCCCAACGTCCCCCCTTGTCCCCCAACGTCCCTCTGTGTCCCCATGTTCCCACATCCCACGTCCCCCCAATGTCCCCCCATGTCCCCCCCGTGCCCCCCAACATCCCTCCATGTCCCCATGTCCCAATGTCCCCCCGTGCCCCCCCAACGTCCCCCGTGTCCCCCCCCGTGTCCCCATGTCACCCACAGCTGGGTCAGCGTCTCCAGTCCCTGGAAGAGGCCCCGGGGCAGCGTCTCCAGGCGGTTGTTGGCCAAGCTCCTGTGGGGACACGGGGACACGGGGACATGGGGACACCCGGCCACAGGGGACGGGGATGGGGGGGGTGGCCCATGGGGGCCCCCCCCCGCGGTCCCCAGTGTCCCCAAGGTGTCCCAGTGGTGTCCCCAGCTGGCCCCACTATGGCAAAGGTGTCCCCAGGGTGTCCCCAGGGTGTCCCTAATGTCCCCAGGGATGTCCCTGGGGTGGCCCCCACTGTGTCCCCAGGGTGTCCCCAGTGTCCCCAGGGTGTCCCCAAGGTGTCCCCAGTGTCCCCAAGGGCGTCCCCAGTGTCCCCAGGGTGTCCCTGGTGTCCCCAAGGGTGTCCCCAGTGTCCCCCAGGGTGTCCCCAAGGGCATCCCCAGTGTCCCCAGGGTGTCCCCAAGGTGTCCCCAGTGTCCCCAGGCTGTCCCCAGTGTCCCCAGGGTGTCCCCAGGGTGTCCCCCAAGGGCATCCCCAGTGGCCCCAGGGTGTCCCCAAGGTGTCCCCAGTGGCCCCAAGGGTGTCCCCCGTGTCCCCAAGGGCATCCCCAGTGTCCCCAGTGTCCCCAAGGTGTCCCCAGTGTCCCCAAGGGCGTCCCCAGTGGCCCCAGGGTGTCCCCAAGGTGTTCCCAGTGTCCCCAGTGTCCCCAGGGTGTCCCCAAGGGCATCCCCAGTGTCCCCAGTGTGTCCCCAGGGTGTCCCCAGTGTCCCCAAGGGTGTCCCCAGTGTCCCCAGTGTGTCCCCCAGGGTGTCCCCAGTGTCCCCAAGCTGTCCCCAGTGTCCCCAAGGGTGTCCCCAGTGTCCCCAGGGTGTCCCCAAGGGCATCCCCAGTGTCCCCAGGCTGTCCCCAGTGTCCCCAAGGGTGTCCCCAGTGTCCCCAGGGTGTCCCCAGTGTCCCCAAGGGTGTCCCCAGTGTCCCCAGTGTGTCCCCAAGGTGTCCCCAGTGGCCCCAAGGGTGTCCCCAGTGTCCCCAAGGCTGTCCCCAGTGTCCCCAGGGTGTCCCCAGCCTGTCCCCAGTGTCCCCAAGGGCGTCCCCAGTGTCCCCAGGGTGTCCCCAAGGTGTTCCCAGTGTCCCCCCAGGGTGTCCCTGGTGTCCCCAAGGGCATCCCCAGTGTCCCCAGGGTGTCCCCAAGGTGTCCCCAGTGTCCCCAGGCTGTCCCCAGGCTGTCCCCAGTGTCCCCAAGGGTGTCCCCAGTGTCCCCAGGGTGTCCCCAAGGGCATCCCCAGTGTCCCCAAGGGTGTCCCCAGTGTCCCCCAAGGTGTCCCCAGTGTCCCCAGGGTGTCCCCAAGGGCATCCCCAGTGTCCCCAGTGTGTCCCCAGTGTCCCCAGTGTGTCCCAGTGTGTCCCCATGTCACTCACAGGTAGAGCAGCCCCCGGAGACCCCGCAGCGCCGTGGGGGCGATTGTCCCCACGTCATTGTCCTCAATGAACCTGGGGACACCAGCACCACTGGCACCCCCAGTGTCCCCCCAGTACATCCCAGTCCCTCCCCAGTTTCCCCCCCCCAGGACCTCCCATGCCCTCCCCAGTCTCCCCTAGTGTCTCCCAGTATACTCCAGTGCCCGCTGGTGTCTCTCCCAGTGCCTCCCAGGAAATTCCAGTGGCCCCCAGTGGCCCTCAGTGCCTCCCAGTACACGCCAGTGTCCCTTCCAGTGCCCCCCAGTAAATCCCAGTGGCCCCCGGTCTCCTCCCAGTACACCCCAGTGTCCCTTCCAGTGCCCCCCACTCCCAGTGCCCCCCTCATCCCCTGCCCAGTTTCTCCCAGTACAGCCCAGTGTCGCCTCCACTCACTCCCTAGTGCCTCCCAGCCCCGCCGCAGTGTCTTCCAGTACATCCCAGTACCCCCCAGTGCCTCCCAGTACAGCCCAGTGTCCCCCACAGTCCCTCTCTAGTGCCTCCCAGTCCCTCCCAGTAAAGCCCAGTGCCCTCTCAGTCCCTCCCCAGTGCCTCCTAGTCCTTTCCCAGTGCCTCCCAATACAGCCCCGTGCCTCCCAGTGCCCACCCAGTCTCTCCCCAGTGCCTCCCAGTACAGCCCAGTGCCCTTCCTGGTCCCTCCCAGTGGCCCCCCTTGCCTCTCAGTCCCTTCCCAGTGGCTCCCAGTACAGCCCAGTGCCCCCACAGTCCCTCCCTCGTGCCTCCCAGTCCCCTCCCAGTGCCTCCCAGTCCCTTCCCAGTGCCTCCCAGTACTACTCACAAGTATTCCAGCAGCGCCAGCCCGGCAAAGGCCCCATCCCCGATGGTCCCCAGGCGCCCAGCAGTGACCAACCTGGGGGGGGGGGACACACCACTGCCACCCCTGGGGACACCCGGGGGACTTTGGGGACACTTCAGGGACCTTGGGGACCACCCGGGGACCTCGGGGACACCTTGGGGACCTTAAGGAGATCCTTGGAGCCACCTTTGGGGGCCTTGGGGACACCATGGGGACCTCGGGGACGCATTGGGGACACCACGGGGACCTTGGGGACACCTTGGGCACCTTAAGGAGATCCTTGGAGCCACCTTTGGGGGCCTTGGGGACACCATGGGGGACCTCGGGGACACCTTGGGGACACCTTGGGGACGCATTGGGGACACCACGGGGACCTTGGGGACACCTTGGGCACCTTAAGGAGATCCTTGGAGCCACCTTTGGGGGCCTTGGGGACACCATGGGGACCTCGGGGGACACCTTGGGGACACCTTGGGGACGCATTGGGGACACCACGGGGACCTTGGGGACACCTTGGGCACCTTAAGGAGATCCTTGGAGCCACCTTTGGGGGCCTTGGGGACACCATGGGGACCTCGGGGACACCTTGGGGACACCTTGGGGACGCATTGGGGACACCACGGGGACCTCGGGGGACACCTTGGGGACACCATGGGGACCTTGGGGACACTTTGGGGACACCATGGGGACCTCGGGGACACCTTGGGGACACCATGGGGACCTTGGGGACACTTTGGGGACACCATGGGGACCTCGGGGACACCTTGGGGACACCATGGGGACCTCGGGGATGCATTGGGGACACCATGGGGACCTCGGGGACGCGTTGGGGACACCATGGGGACACCTTGGGGACACCATGGGGACCTCGGGGACACCTTGGGGACCTTAAGGAGATCCTTGGAGCCACCTTCGGGGGCCTTGGGGACACCATGGGCACCTCGGGGACACCTTGGGGACCTTGGGGATGCGTTGGGGACACCATGGGGACCTCGGGGACACCTTGGGGACACCATGGGGACCTCGGGGACGCATTGGGGACACCATGGGGACCTCGGGGACACCTCGGGGACACCTTGGGGACCTCGGGGACGCGTTGGGGACACCATGGGGACACCTTGGGGACACCATGGGGACCTCGGGGACACCTTGGGGACCTTAAGGAGATCCTTGGAGCCACCTTCGGGGGCCTTGGGGACACCATGGGCACCTCGGGGACACCTTGGGGACCTTGGGGATGCGTTGGGGACACCATGGGGACCTCGGGGACACCTTGGGGACACCATGGGGACCTCGGGGACGCATTGGGGACACCATGGGGACCTCGGGGACACCTCGGGGACACCTTGGGGACCTCGGGGACGCGTTGGGGACACCATGGGGACCTCGGGGACACCTCGGGGACACCTTGGGGACAGTGGTGGGACACGGTGGGGACCTTGGGGACGCGCTGGGGACACCTTGGGGACCTTACAGCAGCTGCAGGGCCGGGGTGTCACGGAAGCTGCCCTCGCCCAGGACGTCGATGTGCCACCGCACCAGGGACCTGCAAACGGGACTGAACTGGGCCAAACTGGGGGGGAAACAGGCGTCAAACTGGGCTAAACTGGGACAAAGGAGTGCTGAACTGGGCTGAACTGGGAGAAAGCAGGACCTAACTGGGCTAAATTGGGACAAAATGTTCCTGAACTGGGCTATACTGGACCAAACCAGGATCAAACTGGGCCAAATCAGCCCTGAACTGGGGGAAATGAGAGCTAAACCGGGCTGAACTGGGCCAAACCAGTGACAGACTGGGACATACTGGGCCAGACCAGGGCCAAGCTGGGCCAAACCAGTCCTGAACTAGTCTAAACTGGGAGAAACAAGAGCTAAACTGTCAGACAAACCGGACCAAACCAAGACTAAACTGGGCCAAATCAGCCCTGAGCTGGGCTAAACTGGGAGAAACAAAGGCTAAACCAGTCCTGAACTGGCTAAACTGGGAGAAACAAAGGCTAAACCAGTCCTGAACTGGGCTAAACTGGGAGAAACAAAGACTAAACCAGTCCTGAACTGGGCTAAACTGGGAGAAACAAAGGCTAAACCAGTCCTGAACTGGGCTAAACTGGGAGAAACAAAGGCTAAACCTGTCCTGAGCTGGGCTAAACTGGGAGAAACAAAGGCTAAACCAGTCCTGAGCTGGGCTAAACTGGGAGAAACAAAGGCTAAACCAGTCCTGAGCTGGGCTAAACTGGGAGAAACAAAGGCTAAACCTGTCCTGAACTGGGCTAAACTGGGAGAAACAAAGGCTAAACCTGTCCTGAGCTGGGCTAAACTGGGAGAAACAAAGGCTAAACCAGTCCTGAGCTGGGCTAAACTGGGAGAAACAAAGGCTAAACCAGTCCTGAACTGGGCTAAACTGGGAGAAACAAAGGCTAAACCAGTCCTGAACTGGGCTAAACTGGGAGAAACAAAGGCTAAACCAGTCCTGAGCTGGGCTAAACTGGGAGAAACAAAGGCTAAACCTGTCCTGAGCTGGGCTAAACTGGGAGAAACAAAGGCTAAACCAGTCCTGAACTGGGCTAAACTGGGAGAAACAAAGGCTAAACCTGTCCTGAGCTGGGCTAAACTGGAGAAACAAAGGCT